>JANAVB010010199.1:22064126-22156626 GCA_029216955.1 Iris pallida
CCCCCTCTTTTTATTAATCAGGGCTCAAATGCCGAAGCCTGAAGTGTTACAAGGCAAAAAGCCTGAAACTACCAAAGTAAAGACAGGGGGCGACCGCGCCCGCCAAAACTACCGAAGTAAAGGTTGCCATAATGCTGGGGGCTGTGGAGCACAGTGAACTCCTTTTACCGGCATTGTCGTAAATTTCCCGAATTAGCTGTTCGGCGTAGTATGGTGACCCTCGTATCTAGCTTTGTTTACGATTCTCTTCAAATTGCCTAGGTGGCGCCGCTGCTACGATCTGGTGGTCGTGGCACGCGACCCCCGAGGGCCAGAAGATCGTTAAAGCGTCCGTTTCCTGGTGATGTTGTAGATGCGGTTCGAGATGCTTCAAATTTGGTCGGGGGCTTCCCTCCCGGAAGTGTGGTCAATAGTCCCGTCTGCCGCTCGTCCACAATTGCAAGCTGACGCTAGGCTAAAATCGATGGAGTTAAGGATCTCATCGGTTGGCAATTTCTTTCTCATGACTCTCCACATGAGGAAGAACCATTTCAATGGGATACACGATTGCCAGTATCGTGCAATAAAGTGTTCCTGCCCGTTCTCGTGGATCACAGTCCTCGCCGATCGTACTGAGAATACTCCGGAAGCTTCCAGCGACCATCTCAGTTCGTCCGCGTCGGACCCAATGATAAGTCCGTGCTGACGAATGCTGTAAACCGTTTCGTTGTCGGACCATTCGCGAATCTGGTCCCAACTCCATTCGTTATTAGTGGGGTTCCACAGGTCTTTGATCTTGCTATTGCTTGGGGAGCCAGAAATGTTCGGGATGAGGCTGTCATCGGTCCATCTTTCCAGGAAGAGGTTAGCCTTGCCGTCGCCCAGACGGAGTCTAATCGCCGGCTCAGCCAATTCGTGGCCCCGTAAAATACGGCACCAAGCCGCTGAGGATCTGTTATTGGCTCTGGCCATCGCTGGGTGGATGTGTTTGAAGTATCTGGCCTTCATAAACCTGGTCCATAGGTTTTCGCTCGTGCGTAATTTCCATCACAGTTTCATAGAGAAGGCTTTGACGATGTGATTGAGTTTGGTAAATCCGAGCCTGCCGATCGCAATCGGGGTGGCCATGGCTTCCCAGCTGGCCCAGTGGTGTTTGTCTTGTCCTTCGTTGTGGCCCCAGAAGAACCTACAAAGATCTGCTCGATCGACGCGATGACCTTCTTGGTCGGGGGAGCATGTCGCTAAGGTGTGGATGGGGATGGAGTTGAGCACATGTTTGATGAGGATTATTTTGTCGCCTGGGGATAGGGTGGCGTTATGCCATCCTTCAATTTTGTTCCTGATTTTGGTGATGAGGTTCTCGAAGATGCTGGCGTTGGATCTTCCGTACACTAGGGGGCAGCCGAGGTAGTTGAAGGGAGGGTGAGCCACCGAGAAGGAAGTGAGGTTGGTTAGACTGGTAGCATTCTCGATATTGATGCTGTAGTGGGCGTAGATGACGCTCTTGGAATGGTTGATTTTCTGGCCAGAGCTTCTGGAGTACCGCTTCAGGGTGTTATGAACCACCTCCATCGATCCGACATCCCCAGAAGAGAAGATGAGTATATCATCGGCAAAGGCCAGGTGGATGATGGTGGGGCATCCACTGGTAGTGTGATATTGCTGGAAGTTTAGGGTGTTAGCCATGTTGTTGAGGTTTCTGCTCAGGGCGTCGGCTGCGATGATGAAGACCGTGGATGATATAGGGTCGCCTTGTCTGACATCGCGGCTAGATTTGAAAAAGCCCTCGGATTGGCCGTTGATAACTGTGGAGAACCATGAGTTGCTGACGGATCTCCACACGGTGTTGGTCCAATTCTCCAAGAATTCGAAAGCTCTGAAGACCCAGATCATGAACTGCCAATCGAGTCTATCGTAGGCTTTCTCTATGTCAATTTTGATGGCGATGTTGCCCCCTCGAGCCGAAAACTTTATGTAGGTGATAAGTTCTTAGGCCAGCATGATGTTGTCCTGGATGTTCCTACCTTGAACGAATCCGCTTTGCTCCTTCGAGATGATTTTGGGGAGAATGTCTGTCATTTTAGTAGCGATGATCTTGGATATTATTTTGTTGGTGAAGGTACAAAGACTGATGGGGCGAAAATCGCGAAAGGAGTTGGGGTTGTCTTTTTTCGAGATAAGGATGAGGTTGGCGCTGGAGATAGCTTTGGGGTAATGAGCTCCTTCTAGGAAAGCAATAGCCGCGTCGGTGATGTCCCGCTTGATAATCTCCCAGCATGAGCGAAAGAATACTCCGGTAAATCCGTTTGGGCCGGGGGTACTATGCTCGTTCAATGCCCACACCGCATCTTTCACTTCCTGTTTGGACAGGGGGCGCTCCAATAAAGCATTGTCGGAGTCGTTGATAATGGTGGGAATTTGGTCGAGGAATGATGAGTCTTTGTGGACCGTTTCCTTGGAGAATAAATTGGCGTAGTAATCGGCGGCCGCCGCTTGGATACCCTTGTGGTCTGTTCTGATGATGCCGTGCTCATCTGAAATATGATGTATCGATAGTTTGTTTCTTTTGCCATTGACGCAGGCGTGGAAATATTTAGAGTTTTTGTCCCCGTCGCTGTCCTATTTCAGTCTGGCTTTCTGTTTCTAGAAATCGGTCTCAACTTTGAGCCTGAATTTGAGCATGGCCTTGGTAAGATTCAGGGCTCTCCTGGCCGCAGGGGATCGGTCGATTAAGAATATAGCTTCTGCTTGGGTGACGTCGTCCTCAACGACGTGGGTCGCTTGGAAAATGTCCCCAAAGGCTTGTTTGCTCCAATTGGAAAGGGCATTCCTGGTGGCTTTGAGCTTGTTACTAACCCGAGTGAGAGGGTTGGGGGAATCCTGACTGTTTCATGCTTCTGCAACGATGCTCGAGAACTGCGGGTGGTCGATCCAAAAGTCGAGGAATTGGAAGTTCTTTTTGGGTGGGTGGGTGTTGTTTTTGATTTCCACCAGAATAGGGGCGTGGTCGGATTCATTGGAGTTGAGGTGGGACAGGGTGGAGCTGATCCTCATGCCGTGCCAGCGCACGTTGGTGAGGGCACTGTCCAGACGGGAATATTGACGGCGATCGCCGTCCTGCATATTACACCAGGTGAATTCGCTTCCTTTGAACTGGAGAGGAGTGAGGTGAGCGTTGAATATGAAGTCGTTGAAGTCTTGCATGGCTGATAGGGGTGTGGGGCGACCTCCGATCTTTTCTTCTCTACGGGTAATGGCGTTGAAGTCCCCTATGCAAAGCCAGGGGGTGTTGGTGTTGTGCAGATAGGTGTCGAGAAGATCGTTCCAAAGGAGTTTGCATTCAGCGATGACACAGCTACCGTGTACCGCTGAAAGGATGACACGCTCCGGGAGGGTGGGGTGAGTGACCCAGCAAGAGAGGGCTTGTTGGGAGTCCTGGATGATGTCGAGATTAACATCCTTCGAGCCCAGAATCCAAATATCGTGCCTGCCTGCAATCGCTGTAGGGAGGCCCAGGGCCATTTGGGTAGATTTAAGTCGTTTGGAAGGGATTTTGGGTTCAATGATGATGGAGATGTCAATCTTGTGAATTTTTCGAAGGCTGGAAATTCTCCTTAATGTCGGTTTGTTTGCCAGACCTCGAACATTCCAAGATAGGATGTTAAGCATTTGTGGTATTGTAGGAGGGTTTTTTATTCCGTCTTGCGGCGGATCTGGTTAGGATGGTGACGGTTTTGTCTGTGCCTAACTTGCTCTGTTGGGAGTTCGGCGCTTCCGCGTTCGATGTTGTTGGGGGATTGCAGTTGTGGTGTTCGTGCGAACTTGAGGAGGGGCCATATATATATATATATATATATATGAAAAATGACATCCAGTACTGGGCCAATAATTTGAGCGATACGCCCTAGGTTTTTTTTCTTCAAGTGTGGAAACCACAGGATCGGAAGTAGTAGGATTGGTTCTCATAATAAATGATTGAAATATGTCGAAATTTTTTTGGATTGGAGATTGGAATAGTACATAGTACCAAATCAAAAATAAATGTCCGATAGCAAGTTGATCGGTTAATTCAATAAGAAATAAATGGGAGTTAGTACTCGATTTAGTTGGTACCACCCAACCAACCGAATCCAAGTCAATCGTTTACTCATTCAATGAGTCCATTTTCAAGTTCACCCAATTCTTTATACAGAATTTGTAACTTGCTATCCTCTTGCCTAGCAGGCAAAGATTTACCTCTGTGGAAAGACTGATTCATTCGGATCGACATGAGGGTCCAACTCCATTGCATTGCCATAATCCATGTTGTATATTTGAAGCAGTTGACCTCCTTGCTTCTCTCATGGTACAACCCTCTTCCCGCTGAGCCCCTTTCTCCTCGGTCCACAGAGAAAAAATGTAGGACTGGTGCCAACAGTTCATCACGGAAGAAAGGACATCTAGGGTTCCTCGAACAATGTGATATCTCACACCGGGTAAATCCTTAACCCTTCCTCCTCTTACTAATACTACAGAATGTTCTTGTGAATTATGGCCAATACCAGGTATATAAGCAGTGATTTCAAATCCAGAGGTTAATCGTACTCTGGCAACTTTACGTAAGGCAGAGTTTGGTTTTTTGGAGGTGATAGTGGAAAAGTTGACATATAAGTCACCCTTACTGTCACTCTACAGAACCGTACATGAGATTTTCACCTCATATGGCTCCTCGTTCAATTCTTTCGATATATATATATATATATATATATATATATATAATCTCCATAAAAAAAATATAATCTCCATAAAACCTAAATAGAATCTCAATAACATTTATTCCTAATGTAGGGCCTACCTATATAAATATAAACACATATATTATAACATTTATTTGACAAAATAATATAACCAATAATAATAAAATAATATTATATAATAATAACCTCAACAACATTGTTGATAATAATAATAATAATAATAATAATAATAATAATAATAATAATAATAATAATAATAATAATAATAATAATAATAATAATTACTTACAACATATGTGTAGTAGAGTATTTAAGGTAAATACGTACACACAAAATATATTGACACGAACATCTTTGGTCACCCTACATGCCTACACGGGCTTGAGCTTGGTTCGGGTCCAGTCCAGACTAGTTTGGTATAACTGAATTTCCTTAAAGTCAAAATATTAATAATAACTAATTAAATCATTCATAGGGATTAACTCGCAACTTGGCCTGGTTTTCTTGTTTAGAACACACCTATGGCTCGGTATTCTCCTACCATGGCTAAACACTAGTCAAAGCACACTAGTACACTATCCGTGCCATGATTCCTAATCGTCTTGTACTTCAAAACTCAACCATGGCTAAAGTCATCTACCGTAATAATTAACTAAATAATTATTTATAAAATTCTAAAAATTACTATTTAAATCAAATAAATAATAAAAAATATTTCAAAATTTTTCGGAAAGAGGAGTTACATAAGAGAATCTAGATTTTCATGACCTAATCTACCATGCCAAACATTGGAAGATTCTATATTACAAACAATAAGAGGAGAATTTGAAATTTTATCAATAGTACTAAGGATAAAAATACCATCTTTTACAAATCCTTTCCCAATAAATATCTCATTCTTTGAAAATACTACTTTATTGGCTTCCATTACAATCTTGTACCCTGATGCTACAAGAAGCGATCTACTAACTAAATTCCTTCTGACTGACGGCACATAGAGTACATCATGAAGAGGTAAAAAAAATTTCTGCTGTCATATTCAAATATATTCTTCCTTTTCCTACAATCTGTGTCATTGAGCCATCTCCTAAGGTTATGCCTACTCCACCTAATTTCTGAAGGAACTAGAAGGCTCATTCAGAATCATATTAGCTTCTGGCTTGGTTTGGCCTTTCCTCCTACAAGACGTATTGACAGCTTCTTTCTTTCTGTGAAAGTAGTCATAGGTTAGATGGTTTGTTCTTCCACACACCAAATAATTTTTTTTGATCCTGAATCTGACTGAAGTTTCTAGGTCATTGGTTTTGCTGGTGTTGATGATTCTGTGGTGAGGCTGAAAGTTCTTCTTCTTGAAGAAGTTTTCTTGGGTTTGAGATGAGGATTAGACTTGAGTTTGCCTTAGATTTAAAATGTTTACCTTAACCTTAGATTTCAAATGTTTCCTGTACTCAAATCAAGTACAATGTCGTGTGAGTTTACAGTAAATGTTTTTCGTCATCCATACAACAACTATCTTTAGAAAAATTTTGTGCAAATTTTCTCCTTGTCTCACATAATTTTGTTACTATTCCTGTCATTGCTACTCCCCAGCAGCTTAAATATAATGTAATCGATATATAAGATTGCTCAAAATATTTTGTACATCAGAAACACTGATCTCAATCCCTGTAGATATAATCTTCATTCAGTTCGAGGTCGGTCTTGCATAGATTTTATACAAAATCTCGTACATCCCTCTAAATGGTATAGCTATACGTGGGGTAAAGTGCATTTAAACCCTTCTTAGAGTTGCCTCGTTCGCAAAATAAGACCTTTTAGAAAATTTAAGCAGTTTGCACCTCCTGCAAAACCGTTTTTGTTCGGAAAGCCCATTTCCGTCAAAATGACGTTAGAAGTTGCCGTTAGAGCCCATATTTTGGAAAAAAAATGTTCACTACCCAAAATACCCCTAATGCTTACATTGTGGCTGCTGCTGGCTCTCTTTCATTCTCAATATATAAGAATGTTTGTTTGAAACATAAAACCTAAGCTTTATATTTTCTATTTTTTGACCGGTTAGTTGGAAGGAAAAATAATATTTAATTTTTTTATAATCCTTTTTTTACTAATTTACTCTTATTTAATATATTGAAGCTTTTTTTACCTACAGATCTCAAATCCAACTGCAAATTTTTTTTATATTCCATTTCTTTTTACTTATTTGCTCTCATGTAATGTTTGAAGCTTTTTTTACTTATTCCTTTTTTTTTTCTCAAGACGTCCAAATAGAAATTATGGAAGAACAATTTATTGCTATTGTGGATTAATTAGCCCATTGAAAACTTTATTGACACCAACAAATCCTAGAAGATGATTCTACGGGAGTGCAAATTTTCCAACAAATTCTTGTGATTTTTTACTATGGGAGGATGAGAAACCGGACCATGCTTCGACGTACATGTTCTGCAATTTATTTTTGGATTTTTGACACGTTTAGTAATATTTAAGTTATTTGTTTAAGTAATACATGTGATAAAAATAAATTTGTACCAAGATTTACAATTTTAGTTAGAATTAATAAATAAATAATTACGATAATAGTCATGACTAATAAATTATTAAGTATGACTATAATGATGATTATAATGATGATTACTAAATTATTAATTAAATTATTATAATATATAAAATATTAAATATAATTATAATTATGATTAAATTATTATTAATTAATATTATAATAAAATTGTAATTAATAAATTATTGAAGATTATAATTATTAATTAAGATTATAATTATTATAAAATATTAAATAATATAATATTAGTTACAGTATCTAGCTCCAAATACGGTTTACCAAACATGCCCTAAGTTAAATGGCTGGATAGTTCAGGACTAACCGGACATTTGTTAAAAGATTTTTTTTCCAGAAAAAATTTAAGATGAAAACCTACTATTTAGATTATGAACATTTATTTTCGAAAATGACGTCAAGCATGAGAATTCTATCTTTTTAAGAACGAGAGGTTATTTTTAATAATCTTTTTAATATTTTGTTTTTTGTTTCCATTTTTTTAGTTCTTATTTCATTTTTTTTATCTTTTTAATAATATTTTCTAGTTTTTTAAGAGTGACTTTTATTTTCAAATTTGTATAGTTTTTGTTTTTGTCTTTTTTCATTGTTTAAGATTTATCCTCATTTTTTGGTTTTTTGGAATATTTTGTCTATTTTTTAACTTTTCCATATTTTAATAGTATTTTTTGTTTTTTATTTGGTATTTTTTTTTCCAGTTTTTCATCATTTCTATTTTTTAAGAATTAATTTTTTTGTATTTATCAGTTTTGTTTTTCCCAAAAATATTTATATATTTGTTAAATAAAAATAATTTATGACAAAATAATTTTAAATAATATTTATCCACTTTTTTGACGGAACTAACCGTTTTTAACAAGTTAATATTAATTAAAATAATTTTAATAAATAATTTTACTAGCAAAGACCATTTTTTCCTTTGTTAATATTTATCCACTTTTTAACAAGTATTTTTGCGTAACCGTTTTTAACAAAATAATTTTAGAACTAACCGTTTTTAACAAGTTAATATTAGATAGCCTAGGGGTAAAATGGTCAAAACAACCCTATTTTAACACCCGTTAACAAAAAAGTTAACGGAGGGTGTGATTTGAGCATTTTCGTAACCTTTTGGGTTTTTTCGGATCAGCGAATCTTTATTTGCATTTCCGTGACATCTAAGGAGGGTATAAATGCACTTTGGACTGCACCAGAGATTGCATGCAGGGAATTTATATTCTATGATCACTAGAATGTCCCCTGCATCATTGAGTTAGAAGAGCTATGTTTTATTTTTATTTTACAGAGGTTGTCAATATTATACTATCATTGAATCATTGTGTAACTCCTCTTCCCGAAAATTTTGAAATATTTTATTATTATTATTTATTTGATTTAAATGGTGATTTTTAGAATGTTATAAATAATTAATTAGTTAATTATTACGATAGATGGCCTTAGTCATGGTTGAGATTGGAGTACAAGGAGACTAGAAATCATGGCACGGGTGGTGCAGTGGTGTGTTTTAACTAGTATATTAGCTATGGTAGGAAGACCGAGCCATAAGTGTGTCATAACCAGAAAAACCAGGACAAGTTGTGACATGACCATTATAAATATTTTAATTATTTACTCTTAAGATTTATTGACTTGTAGAAGACCCGGTTGTACCCAGCTAGTCCGGACTGGACCCAAACCAGACCCAAGCCCGTGTAGCCCTGCAGTGATACCAATGACGGCTATGTAGACATACTTTTAGGTGTGTACAAATATTTTCTAACTTTTTGTGGACTTAATAATATTTTCTAAATATTTGGTTATTCATACTAAAATGGGTATTATTAATATTTACATAGTGTTTTAGAATATTGGTACAATTTTCTAGGGCCATATATGTTCACCAAGGATCTTTTTGGTTATTTTAGTGGGTTATTGGTATTATTAATTATTATATGGTTATTATTGTAATTGTTCGTAAATAATGTCAATAGCATTCGTTTATTTGATTATTCATTAGCAAATGAATTATATATATATTATGTGCATAATTTTGTAAACCACAAACAAGGAAATTATTATCAATATGATTGTTGAGAAATGGAGTATTTATTCATGTACATAGATTTATAGCTATAAGGTCATATATATGTATATATATAGCAAATAGTTGTAAAAGAAGAAAAAAGGAGGCAAAGCCCCGCCCAACTAAGCCTACAACAAGCCCCAAACCCAGCTGACCCAACAGACCCCCCCACAGCCCGAGCCAGCCGCCCCCTTTACCATCACCTTATATATATATAGAAACATAGAGAGAGAGAGAGAGAGAGAGAGACAGAGAGAGAGAGAGAGAGAGGAATATCACGGAAACCCTAAGCAAAAACCGCTGCCACACCACCCCCTCTCCATGGGCGGCCACCCTGTCCCCGCGCACCGTCGAGGGGCAGCCGTCGCTGGCTGAAAAGGCCGTGCGCGTGCATGGGTTGCAACAGCAACCACATCAGTGGTAGTGAATGACAGTGAATAGGCCGACTTCGCGGCGTTGGTTCTCGACGATCGCTCGATCGTTTCGTGAGCCATTTTCTCGGGTATGTCCCCAACCCATACAAGATTAGTTCCCTTCAATTAGATCAAATTTATATGCTTTATATTTTCCAGAAGATCGACTCAAAGTTTGAAGAAATATGTTCAAAAACAGAGTATGAATCCAGTCCCAACATCGATTTTGGAAGGCGATTTCTCGCCGATCCTTCCTCTGTTTCAAAAGTGTGTTTGAAAAGAGTCATAGAAAGCCTAACTGAGATGGAAACCCCATCATTAGTTGTATTTCTAATGGTTTATATAGTAAGATAAATAGGGTTAAAAATTGAGAAAAAAACATGATAACTATTTTCGAAAAAGTCGAAAAGTCTCTGATACGACGTGCGTCCCGCCAATTCGGGCGATGTGGTCGCAAACTGAAAGCATCAAAAGGTGTGTATCGACTTCGCGGACGTGTGGGCTTTGACGGAATTCAAATTGGTTGCGTGTGTGCGACGAATTTGATGCGTATCCGTCAAAATTCACCGTATCGGCCACTTTACAATTTTTCCAATTACTTTGTGTACGTTCGTCAGATTGAGACGAAACTTGCACCAACAGGACCGTATCAATTTTTTGTTCCTGTATGCCAGGTTTGGCTCGATTCTGAGACAGTTGACCGTATCGCCGTTTCGCGGGTCACACGATCTGATTCAACAGATGATTTTGTGTACGGCCTACCAGAATTCAACTTTGGACATACGGTTGGATTTGTATCATCAAAATAAATCTGTAGACATGTAGTTTGATGACTTTAGAGACCATTGACTCTGGTACACTTTTCGGTGCAAAGTGGGTCCTACGACGGACACCGTTTTGGTCCGAAATGACCGTTTTGCTCCTGTGTCCAGAATTGGACTTAAGGACAAAAAATCCTAGATAATTTGACTATTCTGAGAATGTTGGCAATGTCTATTTCATCTTTCGGAGAAAGTTGCGAGATTTGGACTTTATGGCTTACCAATTGACGGTATATTGTTGGTTCTTCGTGCTACCACCAGGCAAGATACCTTGCCTCCCTCTACAGTTTATTGTATATTTTTAGATCAGTTTTATCATATTATTATTTTAGTTCTTTAGTCGATTTGATTTATATGTTCTTTATATTATGTTCACCAGTTGATTGGCTTGCTTGTATATCCCTTTCGTGACTTGATAGTGTAGTTATACTGGACTTGTTCACATTATAGTTCGTGCTAGAGTGGTCCTTATCTGTGTCTTGACTGAGTTGTACCTTGTCCCTCCAGTACCTTGCTTGAGTCCTGTCATAGAGCGAGTACGTGTAGTTGAACTGCTAAATCCTTGTTATCGTTTTCTCAACCAGAGAGTCCACACCCGGGACGAGGGTTGACCACTTGCACCAGAGAGTCTACACTCGGGATGAGGGTGTTTGTCTTGATCTATTTACATTCGTGAGTCCACACTCGGGACGAGGGTGTTGTCTTGTTCATTGGCACTAGAGAGTCCACACTCGGGACGAGGGTGTTTGCCTTGAACTAACCAGAGAGTCCACACTCGGGACGAGGGTTAGTAATTAGTTCAAACCCATGAGTCAACACTCGGGACAAGGGTTAGTGATTAGTTCAAACCCGTGAGTCCACACTCGGGATGAGGGTTTGGTGTTCCATTGATCTCGTGTTCGCTTGTCCATCCAGCAGTTCAATTATGTGTAGTCTTGTTCTTCTGTTCCCATTTATAGTCACTTGTCAGTAGCCTTGTCGATAGTCACTTGTTAGCCGTTTGGGTCAGTAGTCTCTTGCCAGGTTTATGTCTTTTCTCGTTTATATCCTATTTATAGTTTATGCATGATTAAACTGCTAGATAGGTATATTTTATGTATCTTGCTATGTCTCCTGAGGATCTGATGATCTCTTCAGGTTTAGCGATTGCATGGAGTTAGTTAGCAGAGCGGGATGGCAGATGATTGTGATGCATAATTCAGGTATTTATCAGTAATATTACATTGTTATCCTTTCGTGCTTTACATTCATTATCATGAGATATCCTGCTTATTGATTCAGTTTAGAGACTCTTGTTATATTCTTTAGTGTTTTATCGGACATATATGCTAGTGGGCTACAGACCATGAACCATAGTGTTCATTCATGTTTCGTACTCTTATTGTGGATTTGAGATATAGATTTGTTTTGCCATGATTTGGCAGTTTACCATGCTCTTGACAGCGTTTACGTATTCGAGTCGGGTTGGAGTCCGCTTGATTGCGTAGCTGGCTTACGCACGTACTTGCATCCGATAAGCGGGTGCGGGTCATGAAATATTGATATCTAGTTGTATGAATACGGGCATGGATATAGACATGATACATATACGAGCAGCATTTCCCTGTGTACATGTAACATAGATGATACTACATAGCTTAGTTTCATCTAACATGGCATTTAGATTTAGAAGGCTTCTTTTTAGATGGATAGACGAGTAGCAATAAAGATGTTAAAATCAAGTTGATTCTTTGAAAGTAAGAAAAAAAAGAAAACAAAAAAGGATTATGTGATACTATTAACATATGGTAACCGTATTATTAGCATATGGAACTTTGCATTAGTTGCTTGAATTTTGAACTTGTTGTATATTGCAACTTTTACTATTGATATTGTTGCAAACTTGTCTGTTACTAGTAAAGTACTTCTTGGCAATAATGGAAAGATTTTTCCTGTATAGGAACTTTTGATTACAAACTGCAAGTTTGAGATCCTGATTCTTTGAAGGAAATACTATGCAGGTGCATGGAACATTTGTCTATACTCTTTTTTTTGTAGGCATGTCAAAGTTGAGATGCTCCCAAATTATGGAACCGAGGATGAACTTTCTTCTTATGAAATTGGGAGCTTAGATGAGGATAAAGGAAATTCAATCCTAAGATGGTGCTTGGAAAGAACAAAACTAGCTCCAACTCAGATGTTGCTCATGTCTATGTTTCGCTCTTGCATAATTATTTTAATGAATATGGTGATGCTAAGGTAAATGTCTACCCTTTATTATTGCAGTTCTTATTCTAGTTTATATTTATGTAGTTATTTATATTCAATTTCACAATCTTGATTTTCTTGATTAACTTTTTAGGATCTGGGCTATCATTACAGTTCTGTCAAGAAGAAGCAATGCAAGAATGGAAAAGTTTTTTCTGAGTCTCACACCTAAAGTCCATCACAACAAGTCCAAGTTCAATCCATTACAACTTTGTAGTATTGTCCTTTGACAAAATTTACAACTTAGTAGTATTTTTTGTATTGCTATTGAATGTTTGTGATGTACAAATTGTATGTTTAAAAAAAATATAAGGTCATTTTGTAAAAGTGTTCATTTCTGTTGTGTTAATATTATGTTTATTTGTTCAAAAATAGACATGGAATCTAAAATATAATTATAAACATAATTTTTTGTAAATTTTTTATATATCAAACCAGTCATTCTTCCTACTACCAATTACGACAAATCATAGTCGCTACAGTGTCTTAGGCGACCAACAATAGTTGTCACATACTACCTTTGGTTGTCAATAGTAGCCTCCACACACTACCTATTCCGACCAATTAGATAGTCACAACAAATTGTCTTAGGCGACCAATGATAGTTATCACAGACTACCTTTGGCGATCAATATTAGTCTTCACATACTACCTGTTGCGATTAAGCGTAGTCGCCACAGTGTCTTAGGCGATGAATGATAGTCATCACATACTACCTATTATGACAAATCATAGTCACCATGACAACCTTGGGAAACCAATGATAGTCGTCATATACTACTTATTGTAACCACATGTAGCTGTTATAGAGTACATATGCCAACTATTTTAGACGACAATGGTATTGATGCGTCCATTCCTCCAAAAAAGTCTAACAGCTTAAGGCGACAAAGCCTTCTTGGCCAAAACTTTGGAACGACAAAGCCTTCTTGGCTAAACTATTTTGTGAGTTTAAACATCAACTCCTTTTCAAACCATGTTTGGCAGACCAAACTCAGAGAACACTTTCCAAATTTTTTTCCAGAAACAAACTTTTAAAATCACTTATCAGGAAACAACTTAAAGTTGTTTCCTCAAAACCATTTTACAAAGTTTGTGGGCCCCAGCCCCCCTTCACCCCTCCTCCTCCCCTCCAAAAAAACCGCAACTCTTTTTCTTTCTCCTAATTTTTTCCTCTGGAGAAAATGCTTTGGAGAAAAGCTTTGCGTCCACCTACACGGACCGCCGTCGGCGGCTCATCACGACGTTGTGGACGTGGGTGTGGACAAGGGTCTTGACGGGGGGGGAAGGGGAGATGCGGTGGACGTGGTGGGGGTGGACACGGTTGGTGGGGGGACGCAGTGGGGGTCGACGCAGTAGACGTGGTAGGGGTCGACACAGTGGACGCGGCAGGGGTGGATGCGGTCGACGCGGTGGGGTGGACGCGGTGGACCAGGGGGGTGTGTCTCGATGCGGTGGGCGTCGATGCGGTGGATGCGGTGGAAGTCGACGTGATGGGGGTCGACGAGGTGGACGTAGGGGTGGATGCGGTTCGCTCGACTTCGAAGAGGTGGTCGACTCCTCCTCGTCATTGTCGGGTGGAGGTCGACTCCACATCGCCATGGCGGTTCTCCATGAGTCACGTTGACCAACTCCGGAGGGCCGCTCGTCGACTCCGATATAGACGCGGGCAACTCGACTTTGAGGAGTAGGTCTCCGGAGGTGGAGATCGGTGGTCATCGGAGCTCTGGGAAAGTATGGTGACAAAAATAACATTCATGTGGACACAGCAAGATGCTGTCACAGATACTGGACACAAAAATTATGGACATAATACATTTGTAATTATTTTTAGAATTTAATTATTTTTACCAAACAGAATCTGAAAATTTCTTTTTCAGAAAATCATTTTCCAGATGAAAGTTAACCAAATGCAAACTCAAAAAATTTATACTTAGAAAAGAACTTTATAACTTACTTTCAGAAAATTGTTTTCAGGAAATTTTTTTCAGAAAACATATCCAAACAGACCCTTAGTCTTTTAGATTTTGATCAACTTGAGTTAATCGTAGAGGTCAGTTCCCAGCTAGCGGAGGTCTACTGGGGACGCTTGAGTACCGCGTCGATTAGGACTATTTACGTCAGGTTGATAGAAGGACCCTTTCGGTTTGTAACCAAACAAATCTATACTTTTAGGACTTATATTTAAAGGGATTTACAAGGTTTAGCAAGGACAGAGATGTCAATAATTTGTCAACAAATCCAACCACAGTCTACAATCGAAAACCTCCTTCAAACTCTATCCAGCATTGATCTTGATAGCATCTCTTCCATTTTCTATCTTATGTGAGAGATATGGAAAGCAAGCAATGCATTTCTATTCAATCAAGTGCCATTTTGTCTTAATTATATCATCAAAGCTGCATCCGAAATGAAAGCTTCATATAAATTGGGTGTTCTGGTTCAACCATCTACTAGTGAAGAATAACAAACCTCTCAAGTCCAAGAATTCTGGTCCTCCTCCAATCAACTTTCTAAAGATAAACTTCAATGACGCCTATCTTCAAAACAAAATGAGAGCAGGTGCTATGTGCAGAGATAATGATGTGTTAGAAATTATTGTACCATGTTGAATCATGAGATGAAGAACATAAATTAAATTACGGAAGCGTACCTGAATCCATTGCTAGGCTTGATGGATCTTGAAGCGGTTTTCCTTTTATGGGATTCAATCTTTCAACTTGTTACGACCCTTAATGACAAAGAAGAATCCGAATCCTTTGTCCCTCTCTTTTTGTTGATGGGGATGCAGAAGAGAAAAAAAGAAAACCTCTCTTTTGGTGGCCGTATAAGTTGGGGACCATAACCCTAATGAACACACACACACACACACACACATGTGTGTGTGTGTGTGTGTGTGTGTGTGTGTGTGTGTGTGTGTGTGTGTGTGTTTTGATATTTCTAATTTGGCCTCTCATCAAATTAGATTTATCTCCGGTATCCACACATTAATTTAATGACAATTATAACCTCAAGCAAATTTTCTAAATAGACTATTTTAATTTGGCTTAATTCTTTAGATAGCCCAACACAATTAGTTTTACATGTGTGGCCCATATTATTGAATAATTCCAACAATCTCTCACTGGGCCACATATGTAACCTTACAATTGTGTTAACCTTAGTGAGCTCATAAATTGCTATCTTAATCCTTAGGGTATATCCGGACAATCTCGTCCATTAACCATATCAACATAGGATCAAAGTGACATTCGTCACATATAGCGTAACTAAACCATCAATGGTCACATATACCAATATAGCTAAACGACATAGATCAATCATGGATGCGTAGCATGAAAATTATACGCAATGTGACCAATACATGTCTATTTGCAACTGGTCCTCCTTAACTTCAGTGAGATCAAATACTTTGACATAATAAAAACAAAATGAACTGAATTTTCTATATATCTGACCAGATAAATATCCAAAATACTTTAATACATAAATGCGTCCAAAAAACCAAATAGCACCCACATACATAAAATACAAACTCCCACTATATTGCCATATTCTTAATTAAGATAACACATGTCACGACCCGCACCCGCTTTTCGGATACGAGACGTGTCCAAGCCAGCCTACGCCGCAGAGTCGGCGATAGAACGCTGTTACGGCCAAGATGCTCAGAATCACAAAATATATATTTATTGCTCGTTCACATTATTAAATCAACTTTACAAATTACAAGGTTTCACAACTTCACATTTACTAGAAAATATAATGTATCATAAATAGAAAAGACAGCTTATTCAACTATCTGAGTTGACCTCAGCATACCCATGCCTTCCCAGTGCTAAGAGTGATTGCGACTAAACCTGAAAAATATTAGTTTCCAGTCAGGAATGGAACAAGTACATATTTTCACAACAGATTTAATAAATGATGAAATCCATAAATCAGTAATAATAATAAAATACACGATGAAAAGACAAGTACAGAATCATGACATAAACTGAGCATGGTGAACCACTACTAAAATATGACAAATTAGTGATAGAATTAGCGACGCCGATAAAAGACGTCGCCAAAATTTTGCATATTAGCAACGTCCTAAAATGTCGTCGCTATACGACACAAGTTGGCGACGTTTAGCGCCGTCCTAAAATGTCGTCGCTATACGACACTAGTTGGTGGCGTGTAGCGATGTCTCCTCTTGACGTCGCTAAGTTTTTTACTTAGGGCACGCTATTTCCTTTTTCCTCCTCACTCGAAAATTTCTAACATTTTCTCTCGATCTCTCCCCCCGGCGACCCCCTCTACCCCCCCGGCGACTCCCTCCCCCCTAGCGACCCTTACCACCCCGTCGAGCTCCTCCTCCTCGAGCTCCTCCTCTCCCAATTCGAGCTCCTCCTCCTCTTCCTCTGGTAAACCCTAACCTAACTCCTCTCCCTCCTTCTCCTCCTCCTCCTCCTCTCCCACGGACACACACACAGGGACACACACACACACACGGACACACGGACACACACACGGACACACGGTTAGGGGTGCAACTTGGGTGGGCTAAACCCGAACCCAATCGGATAAACCCGTTAATGGGTTGGGTTAGGGTTGAAGATACTCGGGTTCGGGCTCAGATTTGGGTTAAAATATTTGAACCCGATCAACAATCGGGTTGGGCTCGGGTTTATGTGTCGCGTTACCCGACGAACCCGAAACCCGACTTATATATATTATATATATTATATTTTTTTATATATATTATATATATTATATATTATAACCCAAATCTATATATATTATAGATTTGGGTTAAAATATATAATATATATTATATATATTATATATATATATATATATATATATATATATATATATATATATATATATATATATATAAATATATATATAAATATAATATATATATATATATATATATATATATATATATATATATATATATATATATATATACATATATATATATAGTTTCATACTTCTTAAATAAAAAGTTTAAATGTAAATTCTCCACACAAACTCTTCAACTTATTATCCTGAATCTTATTTCAGTTTGTATTTTGTAATGACCAATACTTGATTGCTATTTGGTTGTGTTTAATATTACTTTTGTTTAAAATTATTTCAAATATTATATTAGAGCCCGATAAACCCGATGGACCCGATGCAACCCGAGTTCAAACCGATCCTCCGAGCTTGGTCTTGGGCTTCATATGTCGAACTTGAGGTCGGGCCGGGCTTGGGCTCGGGTTAGGCTTATGATTCATCTGGTTGGGCTCGGGTTGACCTCAAGCCCGACCCAACCCGCCCGAGTTGCACCCCTACACACAGTTACCATGTCTCTCTACTGTAATATACAATAGGAAGTTCGGACACTGCAAATATCGGTGTTTGTTCCATGTCTATGTCTAGTGAAGGATAATTGCCTAGACTTAGTCAACTTCACCCAGTTTGACTAGTTACTGCGGTGAACATGTGTGTCGATCTTTGCAGAATTATTTCTAAATGGATATGAATTACTACTTATGGAATCGTTCATGGATGTACAATCGTCGTCCTGATGATATGTGTGGTGTGCGGGATGAATACATAGCGGAAGTAGAGCAGTTTCTGCAGTTTGCTAAGGCGTTCCCTCAGTACATGGACGGTACCAAAATTAAGTATCTGTGTGTGCAATATTATAACGTAAAATATTATCCAGAAGTGGAAGTGACATATCATTTGTACTCGAGGGATTTCACGCCTAATTACTATCAGTGGACCGCACACAGAGAACTTGTGTCTTTAGCATCAGAGCCGGAGACTTATGTTGAGTCGTATATGCATGCAGGACCTAATTTTGTTTCAGATAATCATGCATACGACGACGGGTGCATGAACATGGTTTTCGATGCTGCGGGGCCTAGTTTCGTTCATGATGCAGCTGAGGAGGCACCCAATGTCGATGCTGCAAAGTTTATGGAGTTGCTGGAGAATGCAAGGACTCCATTATATCCTGGTTGTGAGGATCATTCACCGTTGGAGGTGGTTACAAGACTGTTGAGTATTAAGTCAGATTTTAACATATCGCAAGAATGGTACAACCGAATGTTGGAGTTGATTATAGAGATCTTGTCGACGGGTGCTAAGTTACCTAAAGACTTATACCGGTCTAAGAGGATGGTGAGATCGCTCTGGATGGGATACAAGAAAATTGATTCTTGTCGCAAAGGGTGCATGCTGTACTACAAAGCCGACAAGGACGCAGATGTGTGCAGATTTTGTGGTGCTGATCGCTATAAGACAACTAGTACAAGAAGGTCTACCGGTGCAAGAAGATCGACCGATTCAATGCACTACTTGCCTTTAACGTCGCGGTTGTAAAGATTATTTATGGTGAAAGAGACGGCCGAAAATATGAGTTGGCACATGCGAGAACAGATTGAAGGAGTGTTGGATCACCCATCCGATGGAGAAGCGTGGAAGCACTTTGATCGAGTGTATCCTGATTTTGCTTCAGATCCGTGTAATATTAGGTTGGGGTTATCTTCTGACAATTTTACTCCTTTTGGTCTTTCGGGATCCCAGTATTCATGCTGGCCTGTGATTGTCACTCCGTATAACCTACCGTCTTGGATGTGCATGAAGACTCAGTACATGTTTCTAACCATTATAATTCTTGGTCCGAACAATTCTGAGAGGAACATTGATGTGTACTTACAGCCTTTGATAGATGAGTTGAATCAGTTATGGAAAGTAGGCGCGAACACGTACGATGTTTCCAGGAAGCAGAATTTTCAGATGATGGCAACCCTTATGAGGACCATCAACGACTTTCCGTCCTATGGAATATTATCTGGATGGAGCACTCATGGCCGTCTCTCATGTCCGTATTGCATGGACCGTACTAAGGCTTTCCGTTTGAAACACGAAGGAAAACTATGCTTCTTTCATTGTGATCGACAATTTTTGCCAAAAGATCATCCGTTCAGAAGGAACATGAATGCATTTTATACTGACGTTGTAGAGAAGGGTGATCCACCTCCAAGATGGTGCAGAGCCACGATATGTGAGGAGGTTAGAGATTTTCCAAGTGCTATCGAAGATCCTACAGCTGGGTACAAGTGCGATAGATTTGGTAGAGATCGTAACTGGACAAAGAGGAGCATATTCTGGGATCTGCCATATTGGAGTACCAATCTAATCCGACATAATCTTGATGTCATATGTACTGAGAAGAATGTGTTTGATAACATAATTAATACTGTGATGGACGTAAAGGAAAAAATGAAAGACAATCCCAAGGCCAGGTTGGACTTAGAAGAAATATGCAAACGCCCTGCGTTGCATTTGATAGAGGAGAATGGAAAACAGTTCCTGCCAAAGTTAATTTTCTCACTGGATAAGGAGGATAAAGTGAGACTTGGTCGGTGGATCCAGGGCCTAAAATTTCCAGACGGATATGTATCAAATCTGAAAAGATGTGTCGATCCGAAAGAAAACAAATTGACAGGTATGAAGAGCCACGATTGTCACGTATTCATGGAGAGGTTAATTCCGATTGTATTTCAGAAATTCTTACCGCAGGCAGTTTGGGATCCATTGACGGAGCTTAGCATATTCTTCAGGGATCTTTGTTCTAAGAAATTACTCGTTGATCGTCTAGAAAAGCAAGAGAAGGACATTGCGGTAACACTGTGCAAGCTAGAGAAGGTATTTTCTCTTGGATTCTTCGACTCTATGGAGCATTTGCTGATTCATCTTTCCTATGAGGCACGTGTTGGTGGACCCGTCGAATATCGATGGATGTACCCGTTCGAGTGACATTTGAATCACCTAAAAAGAAAGGTAAAAAATAAGGCACGGGTCGAGAGTTCTATTTGTGAAGCCTATGTTCTCGAGGAGATTACAAACTTTTGTTCGATATATTTCAAGCCTCATGTTGCAACTAATAGAACGAAAGCTTCCAAAAACGACGACGGAGATCGTGAATGTAATGATACAATACTGAAGGTATTCAATGCTCTAGGAAAGCCATCGGGTAAAATGAAGAAGAGATATCTGAACGATGATGAGCTAAGGCTGCTCAGATGTATGTATTACTCAACTGCGACGAGATTGAAGTAGAGAAGCTGGAGGGGTAAATAATTAATACGTCTATATTATTTTAATAGTGTTGATTATTATACTATTACATTAATTTTGAACAATGTTGTTTTCAGCATATTTAATGATGATGTGAGGTCAGGTAGGCCACACATAACATAATAAGAACAAGAACAAGAAATGAGGCATTATTTCCCATTATGGTTGAGTGCATATGTAAGACTTGAGAACTCTGTAATTACCTTTCTGTATATGCACTTGAGAATGAGCTTAATTTCTTTTTTCATGGTATTTCGGTCGATCGTCCATACGCAAGACTTGAGAATGAGTCTATTAGAACGCTAGCCAAGGGACCAATTTATGCTGCAAAAATATGGCCAAGCTACTGTGTGAATGGGTTTAGGTTCAAGTCAACAACTTGCTCGATCAGAGACAACTTTGTGGATCTCGATTCCACCAAAAACAGTTGTTTGTGTATCAGATCTTTGAACTACAAAGATGTTGATGCGGGCAAAGATTTCTATGGCGTCCTACGGAAGATTGTGGAGCTGACATATAGTTATGGAATAGAGTCTGCTAAGATTGTGTTATTCAGGTGTGATTGGTTCGATCCGATTGAAGGTCAAGGTTGGATAGTAGACAAGCACGGTCTTGTGGATATAAACTATCGGCATCGATATCAAGCCTATGAACCATTTGTCCTATCAAGTCAGGCTCAGCTCGTGTACTTTAGGTCCTAAAAAATCAAGTTGTACACATCAACAAAGTCATGAAGATCAAGAAATGCATCTTTCAAATGAACTGTGCAGACATCATATTGCGCATCATAGAGATTGCGCACACTAGACTGCGCACAATCTCAAGCGCGCAGGCTGACGTGGCAAATAATCATCATTACCTGACACAATCAAATCTTCTGACAGCTGACAGTGCGGAGAACGAGGCGGCTGTTTATTTAATCGTACAGCACAGCGCTCGAGGACAGCTGGTAGTACAATCGGCCAGCCTATCTGATGCACAATCCATATTGGCGCAATCCATGCCTGAGCAGTCCATACCTGCGCAATCCGAAGCCAACACAATTCAGGTTGTGCGCTCTATCAAACATAACTGACAAAATACACGTGGCATTCATGCCATCAATTGTTCATTACGTGGCAACCGTCTATGCACAATCATGCGCATTTCAATCAAATGATGCCATGTGTCCAAGACAGTTGGCCCATGATCAGACAACTGCCTGTGCAGTCCATTGTTGCACAATCCAATTCATGCACAATCCATCATGCGCAGTCTAGAATAACTAAAAGTTAGTTATTTCCAGAACTCTATAAATAGAGTTTCAAGTCTCCATTCAAGGGGATCAGAAATCAGAGATCAGATAGAGAGATCAGACATAAAAGTTCAGAGAGTTCAGGAGTTCTTGCCCAAGTGCTGCTGCATTCTTCCGAGGCTTTTGCCTTCAATTCTCCGAGGCTTTTGTCTTCAAGTCAACTTCAGAGGCTACCATCTTCAAAGTTCACATCGTCCAAGGGATAAAGCAATCGTCTTCTAGATTAGATTCCTACAGTTGTACTTTCCCAGAATTCTTGTAATCTTTACAAAGTTTGTATCAATAAAGTTTCATACTTTTATTTTTTAAACAAAATGGCGACTCTACTGGGGACGACTTTCTCCTCCGACGAGGAAGTGACAACTCAATGTGACGTAGCGTCTATCGGAAAGACGCAGAAGTCTCTAGTTGTGAAGGTCAACCAGACAGCCTATGAAGCCATGATCAACTCTAAGACCACTCCTCGCACTGCAACCACTTCTGCCATGAACAAAGTACGCCCAGTGTGGGTCTCCAAGACTGCTGCGCAGTCAATTAACTCTGCCAGCAAGACTGCTGTGCAGTCTGCCAAGAAGCCTGCTGCACAATCTACAGCACAGTCTACAGTTGCTGCCACTAAGACTGTTGCATAATCTGTCTCAACTACTCATGCGCAAGCTGCTGCTGTCAGTACACAAAAGACTTCATATGCTGCCTTGTCAAAGTATAAGACTCCTCTGCCTCTGGCGCAGTTGGCTGCCCATCTTCCTGCACAAACCAATACTGCAGCAACTAGAGTGCATCCTAAACACTCTGTGGCCAGAACTCCTGATGCGCAAACCATAGTATCTGTGGCCAGAACCAGAAAGTTTTCTGTTAAGGACTCTCCTGCGCAACCTGCCAGTGTGCCATCCACCCATGCGCAAGCCATGTCTGCACAATCCAAGAGAGACATCCCTTTGGCTAATCTCTTCTTTTCACAACAAGGAGAAAAGCTCTACTCCTCTCCAGCACCCTGCTGCTCCTGTGCAATCCACTGGGGGTAGTCTTTTGGCTATTCCTCCTCCCCACAACAAAGAAAAAGGCCCTTTGGTCTTTTATCAAACTTCCTTGTCCCATGACTTGGAAGGCAACAGAGGGAAATGCTCTTTAGCTAACCCTTCTTTCCAAAATAAAGGAAAAGGCCCTTTGGTCTTTTCTCAATCTTCCTCGGTTTTTACCGTTGAAGATCAATCTGAATGTGCTCCGGCATCAGTCAGTACAAGGACCCTTTCTCACAAGGATTCTCCTTCTTTCCTTGCCAAAGGGAAGTGTGCTGATCAGAGAGGTATTCTGCCTACTCTGGTAGCAAAGTTCCAAGATCTCCCAACCGTCAAGATCTCCCGTTCAAGACAGAGAAAATTGCTGGTGTCTCAAACAGAAACCCCTGAGGGTGAGTTTGCTGATCTAAGAACTTATCTCAATAGGCCAACTTCGGTGAAATGTAAACAGCCAATGCCGAAGACCAAACATCATCAGAAGCAGACTTCCAGGATCAAGAATCCAGACACCTATGCCAATGAAATGAGCACTTCCCTGTACACTCAAGGGATAAAACATTTGAAGAACCGAAACCATGTTCCAAATGTTATTAAAGAACATATCCCTCAAACTTTTCCTCGTCCCGTTGCTGTTCCTGATCTCCGAGAACACCTCAAACAAAGGCGGGACAACACTTCAACACTTCCAATTCAACCAAGTGATCATCATCATTGTAATCATAAGGTTGTTATCAAGTGTTGTTGTCAAACAACTAGACGATCTGTCTTCGATCGTTTGAACTTTTCTAACTCTGAATCTATGTCAAAAGATGAAGATGAAGTTCTGTACGCTTCCTTCAACATGACTTCCAGAGACACTGGGGTAGGAAGTGCTCTAAACATGGGAAGCCTCGCAAGCCAAGCCAACGGTATTTGGATTTACTCCAAGAGTCCTCTGAAGGAGTATTCCAATATACCAGATCCCGAAGCCGAGACACAATCGGTCAAAAGAATCTTCAAGATCCTTCTAAATGTCTTCTTCCTTCTCACTCAGGAGATGATTCTTTCTCCGACTATGATGCATACAGCGAAAGCTCAGAACAGACAGTGTCTTCCACTGTACCCAGAGAAGTGACAACTTACGTTGTCAATGAAGATCCTGATGCTTCCAGTTCAGCTAGTCAAGAACAAAGAATAGCTGCACTAGAAGATAAATTGAAAACAATGGCTGAAATGGTCGTAAGTATGCATTCCATCATTGTGGCTCAGCACACAGTACCACCGACACTACCGCCTACAAATACCGAAATCATAGCATCGTCGGTGCCTGCTAATGTAGGGCTGGGGGTAGCATCTCTTCCAGTACCTCCTGTACAAGTCCAACCTACACCTAGTCAATCAGGTGCTGGGGGTAGTGCTTATCATGCTGTTTCTCCTCCTAACACTGTGGTGCAGCCTGCTCCTTCTACATCAGCAGAAGATGCCAATGAAGCTGTGAAGCTCCTACGAACTCAGTTTGAAGCTTTCAAGGAAAAAGATAACTTGCAAAGATTGGGGATCAAACAACCTTACCCAGTTGAATGGAAGGAAGTCCCGTTTCCTCCAAAGTACAAGATTCCAACTATCTCGTTGTTTGATGGCAGCACATCTTCCAGTCAGTTCATCAACCACTTTGAGGTTATAACTGTTCAACTTCAACCAAATGACGCTCTTCTTACCAGAGTATTCGTCGGCTGTTTAGCTGGCGTAGCATACGATTGGTATAGAAGCTTGCCCGATGGTTGTATCATCTCCTTCTCTGGCTTAAAACAAATATTCTTGGAACGATTTTACGAAGGGATCAATGACATGACTATGTCAGCCCTCAATAAAATCAAACAAAGGCATAATAAAACTGCTGAAAGTTTAATTGAAAGATTCCGTCGAGAAGCCTTGAAAATGCCACCGGGAACTCCGGCTGCTGTCACCATAGACACCTGCAAGGCAAATCTATTGCCCATCATTAGCATGTGGACGGGGTCTACTCAATTCCAAGACTGGCCACCTTTCATTGTCAACGCTAAAGCAGCTGAAGTTAGCGCCGACAAATTCAAGCAGCTAGGGGTACAAATGTCTAACCCCGACCGAGATGAACATCAAACATCAGGTGGTGGCAATCGCCAGAACAACCGCAAACCAAAAGAAACTTTGAACATCAATTTGAACAAGAACAAAGAATCTCTGGCGGTTAACGTAGCTCATACTACGTCCACTTCTGCCCCTTCAGCACCTCCACCGAGAGAACCTCGTCCTAAAGTAGAGTATTCCTTTGACGAGAATGACACTGCTAGCATCTTTGATTGCTTAATCAAAAGCAATAAGATCCAACTTCCAGATCCAAAGAAGCCTGATGAAGTCGGTAAGACTGATCATCCCAAGTACTGTGTCTATCACAGGTTCATCGGGCATCCCACTCGAGCATGTTATGTGCTCAAAGGCAAAATTCAGGAGATGGTCAATGCTGGCGTCGTCACTCTACAACAAGATGAGAAGACTGTTACTGCAAACATGGTATCAGTTCAGTTCGGTGACTTTCTGCCCCAGATGGTGCAGCATGGCGTCATTCATATTCCTAAAGCTACTCTTGAGATTGAGAATCTCCCTCTTCCACGAAATGAAGGTCTCGTCCCTTTGTTCTTGACATTGGCGAGATTATGTGGATTCATCCAGATCTTACTTCAGAGTTTGAACTTCCCTCTTCCTCCAAGAAGAAAGGCCGCTCCAAGGGCAAGACAAAGATTTGCAATATGGTATTTTTTGACCCCATAGTTGATGAAGAAATCCTGCTGGGCACTAGATCAGGGAAAGCTTATCTAAAGGAGTACCCTGAAGCCCAAGAGAATCCTGCTTCTTCCTTTGAGCCTGCTCCAGTGCAGCCTGCTTCTACTGAGGATATTCCTACTACGTCCTCACCGGTTGTGATACCTATTCCTTCCAAGCCGACGGTCGCTGACAAAGGCAAACATCAAGTCCGCTTCGATAAACCTTTGAAGAAGACATCTCCTTCTGGACTTGAAAAGCCTTACAACTTCGATATTTTGGCTCAGTTAGCCAATACACCAGCCCGATTGTCAATTTTTGAGCTCTTGCGCCTCTCTAAAGAGACTCGGGAAACTCTGAGTGAGGTTCTCATGCAAGCTGAAACTTGTCTCGCCCTGCTAAAAAAGCCAGAAGCAGAGCCTGTCTCTTGCCTCCATTGTCATAGCGTGTTGGAATTAATTCCAAACATAACTTTCACTCAGGATGACTTGTTGATGGAAGACAACAGGCATGACCGTCCTCTCTACTATACATGATATGTCGACTCGATGAAAGTCGATCGTATTCTGATAGACCCAGGGTCTGTCCTTAGTATCATGCCGAAGACAATGTTAGATGCGTTGAAGATCCCTGTACATAGTCTCTCCAGTACAATCACTGCCATCCTTGGATTCAATCAAGGGAGGAGTTAACCTCTGGGCAACATTCGTCTAAAACTCCAAATAGGCAATCTTCGTACAAAGGTGACCTTCTATATCATCGATAATCATGGTTGTTCTTATAATGCTTTATTGGGGAGACCATTCCTACATGAACACAATATTGTTCCATCAACTCTTCATCAATGTTTCAAATATGTTGATGACAACGGAGAAGTTCAGAAGAAAGTTGCTGATCTCTATCCTTTCAAAGGCGTTGAAGTGTACTGTAACGATGCTCGCATGTACACGGATGAGTTCATGAAGGTTGTCTTGTCTCTGGATACTGAAGAAGAATCAGAAACAGTGCCCAAAGATACCCTTATCATTCCTGTCAAAGGGCGTGTCTCTCGTCCTCAATCTTCCAAGCCACTTGCTATTCACTTGCCAGTTCAGAAGAAACCAACTGCTGATGATCATGATCAAAGGGAGCTCACCTCTTCTGAGCCGCTTGTTATCGACTTACGTCGTAACAAGGACAAAAAGCATCTCACCTTTTCTGAGCCACTTGTTATAGATGTACCTCATAACAAGGAGAAAAGGGAGCTCACCTCCTCTGAGCCGCTTGTTATCGATCTCCGTCATAACAAAGCTAATCCTCCTCCACGTTCTTCTTCTCCCCCTGTTGTAATTAATCTGACTAAGCCTGCTAAGGCTAAAAGTCCTGCTGTAAATACCAATGTACAAATCAATGAAAAAGCATCTACTTTCCAGTATACTGATGTCATTTATCATACTAAATGTTACTTAGATATGTTAGATAGCTTCCAATCATTTACAATAGGAGTTGTGCAATCTCTTCAAACTGAAGTCTCTTTTGAACACCCAGATGATTCATACCGAATTGTTCATGCTCGAAAGAAAGGCAAAAGTCCAATACTTTTTAGTAAAGGACCGGAACAACAATTCAGCTATACAGATGATAGCAAAGTTAACGACACGGGACGTCTTCAACTCCGTCGTTACAGTCAACAATTAAAAGATATCATCCGAAAGATGGGTTACGACTTCAAGAGCGGCCTCAACTACGGTAAAGGACAGAGAACCCCTATCCGTACGACTGTGCCGAAAGGAAAGCCAGAGATGTACTACAGCAGGACCTAAAGAGGTCTTGGATATGCTTCTCCTTCAATGTTATTCCTAGCAGTTTCTGAATCTGATAGTGAAGAACGTTCTAACTCTTCTGATTCCAGATCGGGGGATTCTGACACCAGCATTAGTCAAGTTCATCGGCTGACTGTGTCTTCTAATATGGTCTCCGCCGAACTTCCAGAAGGCTATGACGAGGATCTTGAAGAAAACCCTGAAACAGATCCTTGGGCTCAACGAATGGATACCCAATGGGAACTCCGATTCGAACAAAGAGAACCTCCTACCGAAGATCAATTAGTTCAAATTGATGTAGGAGAGAACGGGTTACTTCGTCCAATATTCATCAGCTAGAACCTTCCAGAAGAGGATAAACAAGAATTAACTCTTTTGATTAAAGAATATATTGATGTCTTTGCTTGGAGTTATGAAGACATGCCAGGACTGGATCCTAAAGTTGCTACTCATAAATTGAACATTCTGCCGAATGCAAAACCGGTCAAACAACAACAACGGTATTTCAAACCAGAAATGATGGACGCAATCAACGATGAAGTCAAGAAGCTCATCGCTTGTGGCTTTATTCGAGAAGAGCAGCATCCTGATTGGGTCGCCAATGTCGTCCCAGTTCTAATGAAAATCGGCAAAGTTCGAGTTTGCATCGACTTCCGGGATCTTAATAAAGCATGTCCAAAAGATAAATTTCCTCTCCCTATCACGGACGTCATGATTGACAATACGTGTGGGTTCGAAAGAATATCTTTCATGGACGGATTCTCTGGATACAATCAAATTCGGATGAATCCTGAAGATGAAAAGCATACTTCTTTTCGCACTCCTCGCGGAGTCTACTGCTATACTGTCATGCCATTTGGTCTCAAGAATGCTGGTGCAACATACCAACGAGCCATGAGTACCATCTTTCGAGATCATCTGCACAAGACTGTCGAATGCTATGTTGACGATATTGCTTTCAAAAGTCGTCTAAAGGAAGATCACATCAAAGACTTGAGAACTATCTTCAATCTCATGCGCCAACATCAACTCAAAATAAATCCTACTAAGTCATTCTTGGGTGTCTCTAGTGGCAAATTTCTCGGCTTTGTCATTCCCTCTAAGGGTATACACGTGGATCCCGATAAGATCAAAGCCATTCAAGAGATGCGTCCTCCACGCAACCTAAAAGAGCTACGAGGATTCCAAGGTCGACTTGCGTACATCAGAAGATTTATTTTGAATCTGTCTGGACGCTGCAGACCATTCACTCAACTCATGAAGAAGGGTGTATCTTTCGTTTGGACCGAAGAATGTCAACAAGCATTTGAAGATATCAAACGGTATCTCATGAATCTACCTGTCTTGGTGCCACCAATCTCTGGCATACCATTTTTAATGTATGTCCATGCTATGCACCATTCATTGGGTGCTTTACTTGCCCAAAAGAATAAAGAGGGCCACGAACAGGCTATCTACTACCTCAGTCGTACTATGATTGGTGCTGAACACCGTTGTAGTCCAGTCGAAAAAGAATGTCTAGCTCTCATGTTTGCTGTTCAAAAGACTCGGCATTATATCATTGGTCAAACCATTCATGTCATATTCCGAGTCAATCCTCTTCGGGTACTGATGAAGAAGCCTAGCACACTCAACTCTCGGTTGCCAACATGGGCCATTCTGCTAGCCCAATATGACATGGTATATGTTCCAAAAGTCTGTCAAAGGTCAAGCATTGGCGGATTTCTTGGCAGCTCATCCTGTTCCAGAGACGTCCAAACTTTATGATGAAATTCCAGATGAGACGTTGGAAATTAACATGATCTCTGAAGAATTTCCAACATGGCGTCTATTCTTTGATGGTGCATCTAGAATCGGACCCAATGGTGCCATTGTAGCAGGAGTCGGAGTTGTTCTCGTTTCTCCAGACGGATCAACTATCCAAAGAGCCTACTCTCTAGATGAACCATGCTCCAACAACGTGGCAGAATACAATGCTCTACTCATTGGTCTTCAATTAGCCAAACAACTTGACGTTGAGTATCTTGAAGTATATGGCGACTCTAAGCTGGTTGTTAATCAGGTTAGAGGAACCTATGAAGTTCGTCATCAAGATCTAGTACCTTATCATGAAGCAGCAATCAACATGGCTACGTCATTCAAAGCCTTCTTCATAGACTATGTTCGGCGAGCTTGTAATACTGAAGCAGATGCTTTGGCCAATCTTGCAGCAGTCTTAGCCATCCCCATCAAAAGATAGCAAGTAGTGGTTATTTCCAATTGTGAGTTGTTTTGCATTGAAAACAATCGTAATATTGAGTTCAGTAATCTTACTGAAGTCAATGTTATCAATGAAGATTGGAGAACTCCCTTCATCGACTTTGTTGTTCATGACATACTTCCTGAAGATCCAAAAGTGGCCACGAGTATTCGTCGAAGGTCTCTACGATTCTACTACAACCAAACCACAAAGACCCTCTATCGACGGACTTATGACGGTCTTCTTCTACGCTGTCTAGCTGGTGACGAAGCAAAACAAGTACTGCGTAAAGCTCACGATGGTGTTTGCGGAGCACATCAACCCGGTCCTAAGCTACAGGATCGCATCCGACGTATGGGTTACTATTGGCCCTCTATGGTATCTGACGCCATTAATTATGCAAGGAAATATCGAGCTTGTCAAATCCATGTGGATTTCATTCATTAACCTTCAGAATTTCTGCATCCGACGGCTGCTTCCTGGCCTTTTGAAGCTTGGGGTATGGACATCATCGGTCCTATCAATCCTCCTTCTTCTAGAGGACATCGGTTCATATTAGCAATAACCGATTATTTCTCCAAATGGGCTGAAGCTATACCTTTGGCTGAAGTCAAGACCAGCAGTGTCATCAACTTCGTTAAATACCATGTTATTTATCGATTTGGTGTACCTCGACGAATCATCCATGACAACGGACCATAATTCATCAGCCAGAAATTCACAAGGTTCTGCGATGATCATAGAATTGACAACGTCACTTCGACAGCTTACAATCCTGTTACTAATGGATTAGCGGAAGCTTTCAACAAAACCATCATTAAGCTGCTCAAGAAGTTTGTATCTACTAACAAACGAAACTGGAGTGAAAAGCTCGAGGAATGTTTATGGGCCTATCGAACTACGGTCCGCAATCCCACAGGCTTTACACCTTTCTCTCTGGTGTACGGTTGTGAAGCTGTTCTACCTCTAGAACTTCAAATCCCGTCTTTAAGGATTGCAATTACTAACGAGCTTACTACAGAGAACAACGATCTTCTACGACTTCAAGAATTGGAGGCACTCGATGAGAAACGGTTAATAGCTCAGCAACATATTGAGTTATACCAAGCCCGCATCTCAAAGACTTTCAACCGCAAAGTTAAAGTCAGAGCCTTTCAGCAAGGAGAACTTGTTCTAACGGTCAGACGTCCTATGACTATGACTCACATGAGCAAAGGCAAATTCGATGCGAAGTGGGAAGGACCTTATGTTGTCAACAAAGTCTTTTCAAATGGAGCGTATCAACTTGCAGAATTAGATGGTCGAGTTGCAATGATGCCTATCAATGGCAAATTCCTCAAGAAATACTATGTATAAATGTAACAGAAATTTATGTAAATATGATCAGACAATTCATAAATAAACTTTGTTTTATATTTCATCATAAATGATGTTACATGATATCAAGGAAGATCACTGTTATCCTTATCGACATTAGGACGGGGACCACTGCCGTCCTTATCAAAGACATAATCAGCAAAAGAGCTGAGAACATCTTTGCTGGAATCGATGAGGAACTTGCATGCAGCCATCCTCATGGCCTCTTCCTCTTCAGTCTTTCCTGATTCAAGTAGGAAGTCCAGGATATCTTGCGGTGGTTTGGGTGCAGACGAACCTTCGCCTGCCTCTGCCTGCTTTGGCTGGACCAGTTCGGCCGGATGTTCTTCAATGCCCGCTTCAACCTTTGGGGTGACTTCGAATTTCTTGGATGCATCTCCGGACGACATCTTTTTGTTAAAAAGTGGAAATAATCATTCCTTTCAGATTTCTGTTCTATTTATAGACAAAGATTCTCAAAATAATGAAACGTCACATTCATCAGACGGTTCGTTCGTTCATTTATTATCACCCGACGGTTCATCCGTTCACATTCATCCGACGGTCGCCCGTTCATTCACATTCATCAGACGGTTCGTCCGTTCATTCATCATCACCTGACGGTTCATCCGTTCATTAATATCAGACGGTTCATCCGTTCATTCACATTCATCAGACGGTTCGTCCGTTCATTCATCATCACCTGACGGTTCATCCGTTCATTAATATCAGACGGTTCATCCGTTCATTCACATTCATCAGACGGTTCGCCCGTTCATTTACATCCATCTGACGGTTCGCCCGTTCATTCATTATTACTTGACGGTTCATCCGTTCATCATCATCCGACGGTTTATCCGTTCATTATGACGATTCATTTTTGTTCATTTTCATCCACATCAGTAATTTATCATCCTTGATTAAGTTCTCTATTGAAATAATAATATTCAACAAATTATATTCTGCCACGTCCATATTACCTCTGAGCAGATATAATGAATATAATTATTTTCTACAAAATCATCAAGAAATATATCATGTCCTGCACCTCTGAATATATTTTCTATCCCTATTATTTATATCTGAATAAGATATGCAAGAAATGATAGAGCCACAACAAAATGTCTTTTATTGATCAAAATTTAAGACATACAAAACATAAAGAAAGATAAGAAGATACAAGAAGTTCTTTCTATTGAGACGGAGGCATTATTAGATTAGCAATTTGCTGCTTCAGAATCTGCAACCGTTCTTCACGAGATGCCATCACTCTCCTTCTGGCTTCTACCATCCCAGATTCTTTATTAAAAACGGGCATGGATACCATTCGGCGAGTGATTTCAGCATCATGAATTGCTACATACTCGTTTCTTTCTTGAGTTAGAGCATCAATTTGTTGGACTGCAGTCTGATGCTTTGTAACTTCATTTTCCAGCTCCTCTTGGAGACGAGCAATCTCCACTCTCAGGTCGGCAATCCTTCTCTCTCTTCTCTCAGCAGTTGAGATCACCGATTCCAACTTGGAATTATATTCATCAGATTTAGTAGTATAGGCATCCAAGAGGTTTTGGAGATTCACTCTTTCAATTGCAGCTGCCTGAGCCATTTGTTCAAACTCTGCCTGCACTAAAGGTTCCACTTCCCCTTTGTTGAGATCTTTATAGTTCTTTATGGAGATTTCCAGCTCATTCAATATATGGTCAAGGAAAGTGGCCTGAGCCTCATCACCTTGTTCTCGGATGGCTTTCACCAAGAAAGAGGTCGGACCTCTAACCATGTAAAAATTAGCATCTTCTTTATCCATCATTCTATTGATCAGAGGTCCCAAGGACTCGAAGAAGCATTTGGTGAATGATTGGATGACAAGCTGATTAGTCGCCAAAGCACCAGGAGTCGCAGCTACTCCTGTTGATGACGAAGTAGTAGAACGCTCAACTTCTCATATCTGAACAGCAGGCTCTTTGAATAAGGGAACCAAAGTGGAGCTGGTTGCTCCTCCTGGTTGTTCCTCTGCAAAATCAAATATTGTCACTTTACCTGTCATTGGCTATTGATAAAGAGAATCAAAAGTGAAAACAGTCTTACCATGAGTGGATCCAGCAACAAGCCTATCATCTGCAGGAACAGACTTTAGCTGAGCAGAAGTAGCTTCAGACACTACGGCCTGGCTACTTCCTACTTCAGAGCCACAAGATAAATGGCGGCTGTTACTGGCAATTGTCGTTGCCAGTACTATGTCCATGCATGTTGGAAGAGCAGAAGAGGATCCGGGTTATGTATGGATAAAAGTAAAGATGTTAGCTATCAAGCTATTTGTTAAAAGAAGATCGCTAATTTCATTACAATACCTTCGGGAGCAGCAACTGGAGTTTCCTCCAAATCCACCTTTTTATTAGCAATCTTCTTCGAAGATCTCAGTACCTCAGCCTCCTTTTCAGGAGTCAGAGTGTCTCGAGGGGATGTTTGGATCTCAATATTTTTTTCCAGATTTTGTGTCTCATCAGCAGTTTTTGATGAAGTGCTCTCCTCGTTCTCGCTGTCCTCGGGAACCTCTTCACTAGCAGTATCAGCGTGATGATCAGCTTCTTCCTGATAACCGAAGTCACAGCCATATAAAGCTTCGATCATCAAACGATCTTCTTCAGCAAGGGTTGCTCCCGGTGTGGCAGGAAGATAAATTTTTGCTGCTGTTGGCAAAGGAGATCGTACGACATTATGCTCTTCCTCTACAATGTTATCACTGGGCTCTTCGTCTCATTTCTCTGGTCCAGCTCTTCCCTCTGCTTAATTTCCTCTCTCTGCTCTGGAATGGGAGTTTTATTCCCGGACTAAGAAACAGGAGTGGGAGAAGGCATGGTGAGTCCCGCTGCAGCGTCTATCACGATCGAAGACGAAACTTGTTTTCTGCAGACCAACCTTTTCCTTCTATGCAGAGGTCTCTCAGGACTCTCTGCGTCTATTATCTCGACTTATTTTTGAACAGAGGTCGGTGTGGCAGCTTCTTCCTGCTGAATTATCTCGACCAGCTGCCGAGATTGAGATCTGGTAGTAATCTTTTCTGAAGAATGATCCAAGATCAGTTTCTTCTTCGCAACTGGGACGGAAGGCTCCTCTCTCCTTCTCTTCTTGGCTGGAGATTTAGCAACCTTCAAAGAAACACGCAGTGGCGCGTTAACCTCTTCAGGGAACATAGCGTCCCTCGAAACTTCTAAGGGTGCATCCACTGGCTCGTGCACCTCATCATTACCTGGAAGTGACATGATGACTCCTCCCTTCTTCTATCTCATTGCAGACGCGAAGCTATCCGCAAGATTGAAGTTCTCGGCAAAAGTGTTTGCTGATGTATAAAACACCGAATATGTGAACAGCATACGAGGGCCATGACTACTATTCATTGGCATCGAGAACGTTGCTTTCGTATCTCGAGCGTTGTAATAAGCCCAAGCTCGGGCTCTATCTATCAAGAAACCTTTTCCTTGTAGGCATGTGATAGCATTACCTACGTGGAATTGGTCATATCCAAACTGCCGAGCAAACCGGCTGGGAAGATATGGCTCTAAGAAGCATTCTTCTTCAAATCGATACACCAAGTGGGATGGACGAATTGTCTTCAACCAATTAAAAGCTGTACGGCTCAAAGGTTGCATCTTTGAGTCAACCATGTTGGTCGGCTTTTGTTCATATCCGGCAGGAGGATAAGTGCAATAGAAGTTCTACCCTTTACCAAGGTTCAAAGCATACCTGCAATCTCTCAAAGAAGTGTATTTCCACTTACCTTAAGAGTATCTTTGCAAAAAGCTGCCACTGACTGGTCCCACGTTGGGGTCCATCAAAGTAGGATAGTGTAGAAGCAACCACCCGAACAGATAAGTATACAGCAATTCTAGTCGAGGAAACTCTTTCTTGCCCTTAGCTTTCAGCATGAAATCGACGTACAGGCGGAGACCGGCGTTCAATCTACAAGTCATTGCCGATAAGAGATCCATCTTGTAGCCAAAGACTAATCGAACGGCAGCAAAAAGAACACCGCGATGGAAGCGGTCTACGGCACTTGATCCAGGGACGACGAACCGACGGAGCCAGTACGTCAGAAATCCTGCTAATTGGGCTTCTTTTGACATGAATCGATATCCCACTCTCATACAACTCTCGAGAGTGTCTCCTTTCTTTAGAGGAGGACATTGATGATCGTCCTTGATCTTTTTATCCAAATCTCCACTTACCTCTATCAACTTCACCACTTCAGTGCTGCTCAGTGGTTTAAAGAAGTCGGGATAGCAGTTATCATGTTCCTTGGTCTTCTTTTCTTTAATATGGTTGAGGAACAGATAAGGCAACCATTTGGATGAATAGCAGGTATTAGATGTACCATTTTGGTAAAACAGAGAATAGATTTTATAATGACACAGCAGTTCTTCGAAGACTGCTACCATGTCTGCGTTCTCTTTTCAAAGTTTGTCCAATTCATCATTAGTTGGGACAAATTCTTCATACGGGGCATCCCCCATCGGCAAGTAAGAGATGTACTGCATCTCGTGGAGGGCAAACCCGATCTCTCCGTAGGGAGTCATAAAAGTCCCTGTCTTGTAATTGTATCTCTCTGCTAGAGCCATGAATAGATGCGGATTGGGAGCAAAACCGTAAACAGTGGCATGTACTGCTTGATACAAGTTAATCTGTTGAAGTTTGTCTTCAAATTTAGTCAAAATCCAGTTTGATATACAATTCCATCTCTTAAAATCTGGATTCACCAATCTAGTTAATTTGAGGTCTTGATCTGGATACCTCCCTTCAACCTTCGCGAACTCATTCACGAATATTGGAACTCTCACGGGCAATAAAAAAGAAGAATTTTTCGGCGGAATACAACCGGGATTTAAGCCTCTGAGCAAGACACTGTATCGTTCTGAAGAACTGTAAAACATGTCTTTCTTGTCAGACCCCTTCTTCACATAAATCTTTCCTGGACGGGCATCCTGAAAAGGTGTGAGATTCCATTCCATTTCCCTCGGATAGCTTGCATAAGCATATCGAGATAAGGGGAGGCAGCGGGAGACATCTGGTATCGAGATTATCCTGTCTTTCTGATGGACAATTCGTTCTTCCATCCGTGGCCTCGGCTGAGAGCTCTTTTCAAAAGCCTCGCCAAACAGAATAGGGGCTTCTTGTGAACGATAGCATCTACCGACTCCAAAGGTTGCCCATTCATCAGACATAACAGGGTTTCATTATCTTGGGCTACCAAGATAGCTTGGCGGGAAGCTGGCAGATCATACCGTGGATAGTGCACATGGGACAGGTCCTCTTTGTGTTCCGATTCTGAAAGAGTCCCTACAAAGTTCTCATACCCCGGATCTTCTCTGGTATTAACTACATCAAACAGAGAAAACAAAAATTCAGCACAAGGAAAAATCAAGGATGCTACCATTAGACTGCGCAACCATTAGACTGCGCAACCATCAGATTGCACAACATCAGATTGTAAATCATCATACTGCGCAATAATCAACTACGCAGCAAACAGTCATCAGATTGCGCTGGCAGTTTCGCACAAAACAGCAAATTGCGCTGACTTTTGCCAGCGTAGTTCAACCGATTGTGCAAGAAATTATTCTTCATAAAAATGAAGAATAAATGGTTTTGTGCAACCAAAACCCTAAAAAGGGTGGCGCTGTATGATCACATATCTAAAAAGAGATGGATTCTGAAGAACAGTGAAATCAAAAAACCCTAAAGAGAGTTTTTGATTGGGTCATCTACCTAGCAACGCGGGATGTGCAGTCTCGTGGCGAGAAGGACGTCGCATAACCCTAGCCGAAGACTCGACGGGGGCCTTGTCCTTGGCAGCAGCGGTGGATCGCTTGGGAGCCATGGAGATTCGATGGAGAAGAAAGGGAGGAATAGGCCGATACTTCTCTCTCAGATCACATAAGCAAAGTAAAGAATGAAATGAATATCGAAGAGAACTATTTATAGTTTTTCAAAGAGTAACAGCTGCCTCAGACTGCGCCAAAAAAGTCGGACTGATCCATCTGATTGCGCAGATATCTCAGTACATGCACAACTTGATTGAAATTTCAAAATTCAAAGTATTTCAAAATTTTAAATAAAGTTCAACTTTCGAAAACTTTGAAGGGGGTCTTGTAGGTCCTAAAAAATCAAGTTGCACACATCAATAAAGTCATGAAGATCAAGAAATGCATTTTTCAAATGAACTGTGCAGACATCAGATTACGCATCATACAGATTGCGCACATTAGACTGCGCACAATCTTAAGCGCGCAGGCTGACGTGGCAAATAATCATTATTACCTGACACAATCAAATCTTCTGACAGCTAACAGTACGGAGAACGAGGTGACTGTTTGTTTAATCGTGCAGCACGTCGCTCGAGGACAGCTGGCAGCGCAATCGGCCAGCCTATCTGATGCGTAATCCATATTGGCGCAATCCATGCCTGCGCAGTCCATACCTGCACAATTCGAAGCCAGCGCAATTCAGGTTGCACGCTCTATCAAACATAACTAACAAAATACACATGGCATTCATGCCATCAATTGCTCATTACGTGGCAACCGTCTATGCATGATCATGCGTATTTAAATCAAATGATGCCATGTGTCCAAGACAGTTGGCCCATGATCAGACAACTGCCTGCGCAGTCTATTGTTGTACAATCCAATTCATGTGCAATCCATCATGCGTAGTCTAGAATAACTAAAAGTTAGTTATTTCCAGAACTCTATAAATAGAGTTTCAAGTCTCCATTCAAGGGGATCAGAAATCAGAGATCAGATAGAGAGATCAGACATAAAAGTTCAGAGAGTTCAGGAGTTCTTGCCCAAGTGCTGCTGCATTCTTTCGAGGCTTTTGCCTTCAATTCTTCGAGGCTTTTGCCTTCAAGTCAACTTCAGAGGCTACCGTCTTCAAAGTTTACATCGTCCAAGGGATAAAGCAATCGTGTTCTAGATTGGATTCCTACAGTTGTACTTTCCCAAAATTCTTGTAATCTTTATAAAGTTTGTATCAATAAAGTTTTATACTTTTATTTTTGCAAACAACAAGTTATCTTAAAAAGGGAAACAACAAGGTCAGACTGGTGGGCAGTATGCAAGACCAAAGCTAGAAATACCTTTGAGGTTGACGAAATAGCTTATCAAGAGGATGAACTACCTCTTGTAACAAATATTATAGAAGTGGACACGACGAAAGTTCCTCATTACACATCTAATTGCGTAGAAGAAGTAGAATTATCTGAAGAGGAAGATACAGATGAAAGTGAAGATGTAGAGGAGGAAGAAGAAGAAGAAGAAGAAGAAGAAGAAGAAGAAGAAGAAGACGATGAGATAAACGAATAATATGAATTTTCAGAAGAGGATTAAATCTGTAAGTTTATTTTATCATCATATTTGACACTTTAGTGACACTTTTGTGACTATGATATTTTTCAAAAATTTGTGATGCCAATCATATAAATATGTATATTTGTTTTATTGTCATATGTTATTTCCCGGTTCATTACTGGGACAGGGCAGTTCCAGCAGTTTGGCGACTCCTCCCTCGTCGTCCAGTATTCCTTCTGCGTCCAGCATTCCTTCTGCCGGCGGCTCTATAGGGAGAGCCGACGCTGAGCATATGGAGGAAGGAGATTAGACTGATCCTGGTCAGGCAGGAGGTGAGAGTGACCCTCCATGCGCTCCTCCGGACGAGATGCGTTTGAAGATTTGGACGGACGGGCCTACGAAGTAAGTTAATTAGTTAATATATATTTCTCGTAATGATTATATGTACATATATATTCATGAAATTTATTATTATATAGATATTGGCCTCCTTCAGTACAGAGACAGCTGGGGTTTTTTCTGAGGCAGAACTATGGTGGGCCTTGGATTAACTACTCAGATGCTCCCGCAGATAGGAAGGCCTTTTGGTTGGCCCACTTCAAGGTAAAAATTTGTTTATTTTTAAATTTTAATAATCATTTGTGTATATTATACAACTCTTTCTATTTTACTTCTTGTAGAGGACCTATTTCTATCCACCACACCGGGCGGCGAAGAACGAGGCCCAATTTTTTGCCATCGCAGGTAAGCTCATCTGTGATGCGATCCACGACCAGAAGTCTCGTAATCGCTCCGGAAAGCCGATCCATGGTTGGGTTACGCTAGAGCAGTGGACTACAATGAAGGCTAGATTCGGCGAGGCCAGGTACCAGGAGCGGTCTGACAAGGCCAAGGTGGCGCGGTCGAGCGCCAGTAAGTGGTGTGGTGGCTCCATTCCTATGACGGAGCATTTTCGTCGTCTGGTACGTTTCCTTTACCGGACATCATTTTATATATAGTTGGATAGCATGTTTAATACTAATAATAGATAATATATTTTAACAGGTAAAAAAGGGTGAGGATCCCAACATGGTGACTGTCTTCCTAGTCACCCATCGGAGGGCTGGAGAGTTTATTGACGAGAGGACGATACAGGCATATGTATGTTCCATTCTTTATATTAATTTACTATAATTTAGAAAACAGGAAAATAGATATCAATATAGACTTTAGCAAACACTTAGACGTTAGCAAATAATATTCTAGGCCGAGTATCTTTGGCTACAAGAGGAGGCGGCTGCTGCTGCTAGTGCACCAGCAGAGGAAGGGGCTGGTACTTCCTTCCAGTCGCCTACAGCTCCATCGTCGGACGACCTCTGGATGACCGCCATTGGTGGTCTTCAGAAGGGTACGTACTACGGTACGGGATCCTACGGCGCCTATTTGGCTTCAGAGTCATCCCGGGCCCCCTCTGTCAGTGCACAATCTCCAGCTTCCAGGCGTCATAACAAGCTCAGGATATTGGTCGTCAGATCAACGAGCTGTATCGCGAGTTACAGCAGCAGATTTTTGATTACCATAACGCAGAGCGACGATCCGACGATCCGATGATCACCTAACGATTTGATACGATCGAACGCAGTATACAGGAGCTGATGAGTCTGCAGCATGCTATAGTTGGTAGCTTGCACACGCTCATCGAGTCTACGACAAATATGTCCTTCCGGTCCATCGACGGCGCAGACTCCAGATGTTCTACTGCCTCTGGACATTGCACAGCTCACACAGGAGCAGTACGACATCATTTTATCCCAGATGCGCAGCCGGGGTCCTTTGTGATTTTTTTATCATATGTTAGTGATACACTTGTTTCTCTGTTTGTGAGACTTTTATTGGTTGTGAGACTTGTATTGGTTGTAGACTGTTATGAAGGGAGACTGTTATTCATGTATTAGTTGTAGACTGTTATGATGGAAGACTGTTAATTATGATGATATCTGCGACATGGATGATAAATATACCTACGCTGGGTTTTAAGCGATGATCTGATATACAAAGGAGGTGCTACCCAAATTTTAAAAAATATAATATATATTTTTGTGATGATGTGTGTTCGTGTTTACAGTGTATGTGAAATGCAGTATTCGGAACCATCGATAGTTTCGATTACTGTTGTATGTTTTATCTTGGACAGAAAGAGTAACAGTTCAGGGTGTATTTCTGAGAGCTTTATTTTCACATCCTTCACTTTCTTGGGACGTCGTAAAGGATCCCGAGAAGGTGAAGGACGTGAAGAGGCAGCTCTGAGAAGTGTACCCTGAACAGTTTCTCTTTCTATCCAAAATAAAACATAGAACAGTAAGCGAAACTGTCGATGGTTCGGCGCTATATGTCGCCAATTTCTATCTGAGAGATGCACACAGACACAAAGCATAACAAAAATACCAATCATATTTTTTAAATTTTTTTATATTATCTGCGACGTATAGCGACGATCTGCGATGTATAGCGACGATCTATACGTCACTAATTAGCGCCGTTATGTCGCTATCCGTCGCTCAGTAGCTGACATGGCAGAGAGATGGCGTCGCTAATTTGGTCACTGTGCATCGCTACACTGCTGACGTGGCAGGCATGCCATGTCATCACATAAAAAGAAATGACGTCGCTAAGTGGTTGCACTACGTCGCTGCTTTGGCGACGTACTGTTATGGTGGTATATGTCGCTAATTTTAGGATGTCCCATCGACATTGGTTGTGACGTCACAAACATCGATGAAAGGCGACGAAATTATCATCTGCGACTAGCTTTTTCGTGACCTTCATGTTTCGTCGCTAAAGTCGTCGCTAATTCCTATTAGCGACGGATTTTCATTATTTAGCGACGTATCCTGACGTCGCTAATTTGCCTTATTTTAGTAGTAAACAAGGCAAGTGAGTACTAAAACATAAAAGACCTTTAGCCAGCAATATATACTGTAGAACCAGACACTATACCTATCTAGTGAGTTGAAATACTACTTTGACATGTAAACGGCTAAAGGTAAATCCGACACCCGCACATGAAATGTGCGACTGCTATTAGGCACGAATAAGATCCGGCATGTCGCACATGAAGTGTGCGACTGCTATTAGGCACGAATAATTTGGATTTGTTTACATGTCTAGAGTATTTCTCCACCCAACTAGTACTCAAGGATCCAAACTGGTCACGAACACAAAACTAAATTAGTCACGAACAACATGTAAAGAATCGATAACTACTATCTCGTGCAATATCGTGTCAAGAACCAATAGAATATCAATGTAAAATACTACTACGTACATGATTCATAGAGATAATCAAATATAAGAACTATCAGAGATGTACTCGTCTGAGGTCATGTGCTGGTGAAACCGATAATACTATACCACTTAGTGAGTCACAACAGTCAACACATGAAGAAGTCTCCGGATGCTGAAATAAACATTAACAACATTTTTAGAGTGGTCAAATTAGCTAAAATTTCCTGTCCTTAAGTCCAATTCTGGACACAGGGGTAAAACGGTAATTTTGGGTCAAAACGGTGTCCGCCGTTGGACCGCTTTGTACCGAAAAGCGTGCTAGAGTCTATGGTCTCTAGAATTGTCAAACTATATGTCAACAGGTCCAGTTTTTTATACGGACCCAACCGTATATCCAAAGTTGGATTCCGGCGGCCGTGCACAAAATCGTCCGTTGAGTCGGACCGTGGCGCCCGCAAAACGGCGATCCGGTCAACTGTCTCAGAATTGGACCAACCTTGGCATACAGGACCAAAAAAATGATACGGTCCTGTTGGCACAAGTTTCGTCTCGATCCGACGAACGTGCACAAAGTAATTGAGAAATTTGTACAGAGACCGATACGGTAAATTTCGACGGATACGCATCAAATTCGTCGCGCACACTCAACCAATTTAAATTCCGTCAAAGCCCACACGTCCATGAAGTCGATACGTACCTTTTGATACTTTTGGTTCATGACAACGTCGCCCGGATTAGCGGGACGCACGTCGTATCGAAGGATTTTAATGTTTTTAAAACAAGTTTTTGGTAAACTTTGGGATTCGATTTCTCGACACATCGTCGATAATTTTGGCTTCTATAAAAACATTTGTGAAGGCCTGTAGGTTGTCTATAAATCTATTCAAACACAATTTTGAGACAGCCAAAGGATTGGCGATTTGTCGCTTTCCAAATCAGGGGTTTGGACTTTTGTGTTCTGTTTTTGAACAGACTTTTGGTCGATTTCGAATCGATTTCCCGGTAAATCACAAGTAGTATATTTAAACCTAATTGAAGATTTATGTAGAGGGTTAGGTTGTGGTCGTACCAAATCAAACGGTTCGAGAAACGATCCACCGTGCGCGAAGAATTCCCGCGACGAAGTGGCACATCTGCTGCTTGTTGTTGTCGTTCCCGTTCGCACCTGTACGCGCGCGCGGCCGTCTGCCGCCGGCCGGTGGTGGCTGCGGAGCCGCCCAGCTGCCTGGGTGGTGCACCGAGGCCTGGGGTCAGGGCTGGGTAGTTAGAGTTTTGGGTTTAATGCTCTCTCTCGATCTCTCTCGCTCGCGTGAACACACACACACACAGACACACACAGACACACACACACACACACACATATATATATATATATATATATATATATATATATATGCTCGGGTTGTTGAAACAAGGTCGGGTGCGCTCGGTTGAGCCTGGGCTTGCAGCTGCTTTGTTCTTTGCATTCCTTTTTCCAATTATTACTTATATATATATATATATACACACACACACACACATATATATATATATATATATATATATATATATATATATATATATATATATATATATACTTATATATATATATATATATATACTTATATATATATATATATATATATATACTTATATATATATATATATATATATATATATATATATATATATATATATATATATATATACATACACATACAAAAATATATATATATATATATATATATATATATATATATATATATATATATAAAATATATATATATATATATATATATATATATATATATATATATATATATATATATATATATATATATATATATACATACACATACACACACACACATATGCATATATGTATATTTATATATATATATATATATATATATATATATATATATATATATATATATATATATATATATATATTTTGTATAAATATACATATGCATATATGTATATTTATATATACATACACATATATACCTATATATATTTATATATACGTGCACATATACACCTTTATATATATATTTATGTATACATACACATGTACACCTATATATATATATTTATATATACATATCTATGCATACATAAACATTCCAATAAAATCCTAAATTTCTAAATGTCCTTTTTCTAGTGTAGGAACTATTTATATAAATATGAATATATATATATATATATATATATATTTTTTATATATATATATATATATATATATATATATATATATTTTATATATATATATATATATATATATATATATATATATATATATATATATATATATATATATATATATATATATATATATATATATATATAACCTTTAAAAAAAAAATATATATATATTATAACCTTTATTTGACAAAAATTATATAACCAATAATAATGATAATATTATGTAATAATAACCTCAAAAAAATAACAATAATAATATCGAAATTCAACAAACCAATAATGGTGTATATACCATTATGTACAGTCTAATAATCTCAAAATGTACAAGGACCTATTTTATACAAATGTCATTGAATATCAACTAAAAATGATATTTAGAACATTTAATTAACGAATACTTAGAAAATATTCATTAGATCACTAAAACGAAATACGACACAATCATACCAAAATACATCAACACGAATGTCATTGGACGTACCGCATGACTACATGGGCTTGGGCTTGTGTTGGGTCCAATCTGGATTAGTTTGGTACAACCGGGTTACCTAAAACTCAATAATATAATTAATAAGTAAATAAATCTTCGGTAAGGGTTAAGTCGCAACTTGGCCTGATTTTCCTAGTTAGGATATCACTATGGCTCGACCTTCCTATGCATCGCTAATACACTAGTCAAGGCACGCCACTGCACTATACGTGCCGTGATTCCTAGTCGTCTGGTACTTCAAAACTCAACCATGGCTAAAGTCATCTACCGTAATAATTAACTAATTAATTATTTATAAAATCTAAAAATTACCATTTAAATAAAATAAATAATAAAAATATATTTCAAAATTTTTTGGAAAGGGGAGCTACAAATCTACCCACCGTAAAATATTTTCGTCCTCGAAATTCTAATCCATAACTATTCCTTAAAATTCAATAAGAAAGTCTACCTAAACCTTAATCTCCTTAAATTTTAATTCCTCAAAATAGTTTGTATCCTCCTCCTAGCCATTTTGTAACTGCATAACCTCTAGGACTTTGTCACGACCCATACCCGCTTTTCGGATGCGAGCACGTGAGCAAGCCAGCTACGTATCGAGCGGACTCCAGCCCGACTCGTGTACGTATAAGCTGTCAAGGTCATGGGTATCATGTCTAATCTAAACTGTATCTCAATCTACAAGAATCAAATAAACAAGAATGAACAATTATGTGTCATGGTCTGCAGCCCATTAGCATATTGTTCGATTAGACTCCAAGAATAATATGAGTCTATAAATAAGCAGAGTATTTCATGATATGGAATATAAAGCACGAGAAGATAATAAAGAATTATCACAAGCAAATACCTGTATCATACATCGTAATCCTCTACCATCCCGCTCTGCTAACTAACTCCATGCAGTCGCTAAACCTGAAGAGATCATCATGTCCTCAGAGGACTAGCAAGATACATAATATACAGCCAACATGTAACAGTACAAATATACAAAGAAGTAAGGAACAATCAAGGATATCCAACGAGACAAGATGAACTACGACACAAGATCTAAACACAAGGATCCTAAGACACTGGCATGCCAAACTAGAAATGGCTAATAGGTCAAGGCTATAGACTGCAGTCAAGGCAAGTACTCACAATCTATAGTGTCTCAATCGCAGTCAAGGCAAGTACTTACGACCAAGACGGTAGCCAATCCTAGTATAAAAATCCTATAGACCGTAATCAAGGTAAGTACACACAATCTATAGAATGTCAAAGTCAAGTCCTACTCAAGTCATGTCAAGTCAAGTCAAGTTATAATCAAGTCGAGGGAATCGTGGTATAGGACTAGACGACTCTATCAAGGAATACATATGAAACTAACATAGTGTAACAGATAAAAATATCATAACAGAAAGGAACGAGAATGTGCGGGCAACTAGAAACATGTCAAGTAAAACTATAATAGGACGAGTGTACTAGACATAGAATAAGGCAATCACGAATGTAAGGAAAAGAACCGCAGCGATATGATGAACATGCATATAAATTATACTGTACAAATTGGCAAGGTATACTTGCCTGGGGGTTGCACGGAGAACCAATAATGTATCGCCAATCAACAAGTCAGAAAGTCCAAGTCATCACAACTGTCTCCGAAAGCTGAAATAAACGTTACCAACATTCTCAGAATAGTCAAATTAGCTAGGATTGCCTGTCATTAAGTCCAATTCTGGACACAAGGGCAAAACGGTAATTTTGGACAAAAACGGTATCTGTCGTTGGACCCGCTTTGTACCGAAAAGCGTGCCAGAGTCAACGGTCTCTAAAGTCGTCAAACTACATGTATACGGATCCAGTTTTTCGATACGAACCCAACCGTACATCCTGTCACTACCACTTTTCTAGCTTGAGAGTATTTTGGTCATTTTTTAAAATTTTAGAATTATTTGGAATTATTTAGTATTAATTATAATTATTATTTAAGTGATTTTTAGTATAATTGATTTGGTGCTATTATTGACTTAGACTCGGGGTGACTAAGGAGACTGTCCTAGAAGCTAACCTAGGTCATGACTACTTGATTAGAGTGTGTAACCCTAGCTTGACCTAAGTTAGTGATATCAAACTCATTAGAATTTATTAGGAGGAAATAGGAATTTATTTGAATAGAGAATGGCTTGTGGTTTCACAAGTCATAATTTATGTCTTAAGCCCATATTGGCCCAACCCAACACCATGTAACCCTAACCTATCCCAACACAGCCCATGGCCGGCCAACCTAGTCCTCTCCCTCTATTTAATGTCTCCTCAAAGTTAGGGCTAGCCTCATTTAGGAAGTTCTCAAGTTTAAGAAAGAGGTATGCTCTAACTTCAATAATTTCTAAAAATTCCTATTTAATTCCTTTTTCCCTCAAACTAATTGTAATTGGTTCTAAATTTATTCTACTTGCTGTTGGTAATTTTAGGGGAGAAATAATTTGAGAGAGTTTTGGAAGCTTGAGGATCCACTCATATTGGAGCTCTTTGAGCCTTTGCAAACCCATAGGTAAATTCAAATCCACACCATAAAATACTGTTTGTATTGCATATTCAGGAAGCCCTAGGCCTACCCTAACTGTAGGTATAGCTAACCCTAGGTTTCGAGTCCGATACGTGTCTGTATCGGACACGTATCAGTCCATGTATGTAGGTGTTTGATGAAATACCCCAAAGGGCATTTCGATTTGATTTTAGGAATGTATTTGAATAAGAAATTAGATTTTAACCTTGCTTAGGGGATCCCAGTGTCCTGAGTCGATTCCTGTGTTGTGTCGTGTCAGTTTGGACACATGAACATGCGGGTGCACCACGCGCGCGCGAGCTCTGTTGCTCCCCTGCTGCTCGGGGTCATTTGTGCCGTGGACACGATTCGTGGACGCGTGGTATTGGACACACACGAAGAGGCAGTGACTGACACCACGTGTTTCAAGTTTCACGACCTCTCGTGTCTTGTCGGACACGAAATCGTACGTGCATGGGGAATGCACTGTACGTGCACAGTACTGGGTTTTGTTCTCTGTTTATTTCTGTTTTAATTGGTTTAAATTATGAATTAATTTGCTAAATGAGATCCTAACATGATTAATGATCTATGATAATTTAGTTTACATGTTAGTTTCGGTGTTTGATGTGGAATATTTGATTTGAATTGGTTAGTTAGTGACTGTTATCGACTGATACTTCATTTCTGAACTCCTGAGTTAAATCCCATTTTAAACTATTTAAATTAATGTTAAATTGTCACATTGGATATGATAATATGTATTAATGCCTGCTGAATTGGTTTTACTAATTGGATTAGGCTTTATGATTTGAAATGGAATATTAGACTTTGATTGTGAATGGGATATTAGACTTGTGTTGGTTCGTTTTGATTTGGAAATTTATGAAAACTGAGGTTTGGTTTCTTCTCATTGCTCGAATTGTTTTCCCTTCCCTCTTAATTGAATTGAATGATCATTTAATGTGAATTCTCACACTGGTATTGGTTGTTCCATTGTTGAATTCAAATGTGGAATTCGTTAGTTGGCTTTTGAATGTTCTCGACCGAACACTACATTGGTGGATTCATTACATTCCTGAATATTGAGCATTGATTCATTACCTTAATTGAGAATTTATTCTCTTAAATATCCTGAACTGATTTCCTAACCTGAGTTTATGTTCCTTTACCTGTACCCTGTTTTCTTTTATTTAAATTTCTAAGAAATAGAAACTGTCACATGAGACTGTATTCATAACTGAATTGAATGCCTTATATAAACTGAACCTGAGATTATGTTGATCCCTGAGATTGAAACACTTTGACATACCAGGGAATTGGCTCCTGAACACTGAACAATGATAACACTCTGAAACCTATTCCTGAGAAGGAACACTGTGGCAGCTCATCTATTATATGCCTACACTGCCAAACATGAACACACACAACCCATTATCTGTCACCTTATTGCTACCTCCTGTACACTCTTACACATGTCAAAAACACACACCCAGTCACACATATATTTCCTGAATTCCCTTTAACACTCACTGTTTTCCTCTATGTGGTTAGCTCACTGATTTTATGTTCTGCTCACTGTTTTTGTTTCTCTGTTTTCCTAATATATACACTGTTTGCAAATGATTTCCTGTTTCCCTTGGCATATGATACTGCACACAGGGTCACACTGTGCACAGGTTTACCATTCACTGTTTCCATGTAAACTCACTGTTTTCTTAATTTCTACTAACTCACACCCTCATGTCTTACACACTCTTGTATTCTCACACACCCACACACACACTTGAACACATTACCTTTTTCCTATTCCCTATGTACATGAGTATGTGAGATTCACATTTTAAGGTATCTTATATATATGTGTGATATATTGTAGGTAACCTATATGCTAATGTGTGTTACCATATTATATTAATATGGGTATAATAAATGTATGTGTGGTATACATATAGGTAGCATATATGTTATTATGTGTAATATTTTAGATAAATGAATTGACATGTGTATATGTGTGTTATGGTTGGATTAGGCATGGTATTGCCTAATAGCCTAGACTAGGGCTCTTAGCTTATGGTTGTGGCTTGAATGCCAGTATAGAGTCTAGTTAGACTTGTATAGCCTTGTTAGACCTAGAATAGACTAGTATAGACTTGTTTGACTTAGGTTGGACCTAGTTGACCTAGTTTGACTTCTAGGGTTGACCAGAGTTGACCAAGAGTTGACTTCGGTCGAGATAGACCTAGATTAATGTAGAATGCATTGACTTGCATCTTATTATCATTTTAGACTCATAGTGACTTGTACTTTTCTATAGGAGACATACACCACTCCTCGGACAGCACTTTCATCTTGGACATTCAGATAGCAGGCGAGTACATTCTCTGATCTTTTCATACCTGTCTGGACTATATTCTTGCTCTAGATTACTTTACTTGATGCTGACACGTATCTTCACGGATTAGTACTATATGGATCCTTTCCTGAGATGTTATCCCTCTACGGGTGCATCGGCTATTTCATGTTCATGTACTTTATCATGTGTATCAGGTACTCCTTGTACTCATACTAGTTCATGTATTTACATGTTCTTATGTGCCTTCATGTACTATCATGTGTCTCATGTACTACTCATTACATGAGTTCACGTATCTTTAGCTGTATTCATGTGCCAATAACGTAACTTGAATAGATCCTTGTGTATTGATTGGGGCGGGGTGAGTAGAATTGGTTATGTGAACACTATCCTCAGTAGGTATTCATGTGCTTCTTAGTTGTATTCATGTGCCCCTATGCCGTTTACATAACCATATTGTACTCTAAATCACTTAGCCACTTACAGTCTTTACTTATCATGTATTACTTTCAGTTACAAAGTATCTCCTGTTTTCTCGTACTTCCTTTCCAGCATTTCCTGTATTTTACTCTATTGCTTGCTTTATACTCCTAACCTGTTATGAACTGTTTTGAGAGATATGTGCTCGTTCCCGTCCTGATTGGACCTGTTGAAAATTTTACAGAGGACGAGGAGGAGGCCTGCTTAGATACTTTCTATGGGACAGCCTTAGAGGACACTTGCGATCCGGACTTCAAGTCGGATCCCTTAGCTGTAGAGACTGTTGCTCCATAGACATCTTTATCTTATTTTATTGTATTAGAGATTTGAGTTATTTATTTGGATTTGTATTATTTTTGGTTGTCAGTGGAGTTTATCTTAGACACTTAGCTTCTCTCTATTTGTATTTCCCATGGATTTGGTCTCGCATCTTTTATATCATTCTATCTTATTGTATTCTACCTTAGATGTGATTGAGATATATTCTATTATGTCACCCCCATTCGGGGAGTATAATTGTTATTTCTTAAACTGTTAGATGTTGTGACCTAGGACAGCGTTCTACCGCCGACACTGCGGCGTAGGCTGGATGTACCCACGTCTCGTGCCCTTACTCTAGGGTGCGGGTCGTGACACGTTTTTAGTGGTGGCCCATACAGGTCTAGGTTGGAAATGCAGTGGTATTCAAACTAGAATATCGCTGCAGCCTGCAGTAGGAATTAGTATATTTTTTAAAGGTACTCAATTACACTAGAAAAAACTCCGTATCAGATTCCGTATATATATTTTGCTGCTTATTATCTTCCTTAGAAATTTAATCTGTCCTCCTTTGATATTCGACTCATTCTCAGTAATTGTGTCTTGTTTGATCTGTGTCTCCAGGATGGTTGAGACGAGATCGCATCGCCCTGGACTGGGAGACGCTGGAGAGGGGTCTAGCACCTCTCGACCTCAGCAGCAGCCAGCTTCTGGTGTCATGGGGCCAGTGCAGCCCTCAGGAGTCGGTGTCTCTGCAGCTTTTGGAGGAGCACCTCCACCAGTCAGGAGGCCGAGCATTGTGATTCCTGAGATCCTTCCACCGCAGCAGCCTCCACCTGCGGGGATGGTAGATGCTGCACATCTCTTCTCCTTCGTGGAGAGGATTCTGGAGTCCCACCAGCAGCAGCAGCAGCAGCAGCAGAGATAGATTGTCGATTTTTGTCATGGGATTGATGTGACACACCAGCTGGTTCGCACTACAGTCAAGATGGTTACTGCTCAGGGGGCCAAGCAACAGCCCCGTCGGAGGGAGAAGGACATACAGGACTTTCAGAAGATGCATCCCAGAGAGTTCTTCGGCACAGAGGGCATGTAACACCCAGTTTTCTGAAATTAGGGTATTTTTAAAAAATTATTATTTTTATTATTTATTAATGGTATTATAGTCATGATATGATTTTTGGTGATTTTTAGTTAGTTAAAACCATTTTCTAAGTCATGACTTATGACTTTGTGACTTACTATTATAACCCTAGTGTAAACCCTAGAGATTTCATAACCTAGAGACTAACCATGATCATGTGAGCCTAGCCATAGGTTTAGAACATCAAATTAGGGCTTTTTAGCCTAAGGGTATTTTGGTAATTTTCTAGGATTTATTTGGAATTATTTGGATTTACGTGTTTTTATTATTATTTAATTATTGATTAGTGTCATGTTAGTCCCTAACCTAGTTTAGCACTAATCTAGAGGTTAGCTACTAACCTAGAAGCTTTAGGATGGATAATTAGTCATGGGTTAAAGTGGTACAAATATCTTAGGATGCCTTTATGGATATTTTGCTTGAATTACTCAAAATATCAAGACTTTTACACCAAAGTCTTTGCCTTAACCTAGAAGAAACCCAAGGACACCCCCCTTGCCATAGCCGGCCAAGACACCCCCTTAGCAGCCACACATCCTATATAATCCCATCAAATCATTCATGAACATTTTTACATGAATTTTAATCCTAGAAAAATCCTATTCCTTCAAACCTACACAACTTGATCAATTTTGATCCAAATTCACTCTAGTCTTTTGCATTGGGACCCTACAACATCAAGGGTGCTAAAGGAGGCTAGCAATCCAGAATTTGGAAGCTTTGGACATCACAATGTGGAAGGAAGCACACCCCCTCTTTATTGATTTTCCTTGGAATTGCACAAATAGGTAAATGCCCTCAAACTTAGTTAAAACTCTGTTTTTTCTTTATAAATGCATGCATATAGGACTACCCTAACTGTGGGTCAAGTTTGGTAGGATTTAGAGTTTGTTTGGTGTCCGTATCGGACACGTATCCTAGGCTATAAACCCTTGTTTGATGAAATGCCACAAAGGATTTGATTTTGTTAAAATGTAAAACAAATTACATTTTTGTGTAGCCCTAGACTTGTAGGTTACAACCCAAGTGGACTGAGCACATTTTCGTGCTGTGTCCGTGTCCAAAATAGACACGAACTCACTGCACGAGGCTCGCGTACGTGCCCTGCTACCACACTCTTCGTGCCCATTGCACAGAGCACGTGGACACGCCAAAATTGGTGTACACAAGGGGGCAGTGTCTGCGCACACGCCCCTAAAATTTCATGACACCTCGTGTCGTATCGAGGACACGAGGACACGTGCACTGACAGTGCACACGCGCGCAGGGCCAACTTCGCGCGTGTCGTGTCGCACGGACACGAGTCGTAGACACCTCGTGTTTGTACGAGTGTGTAGCCCAACACGTGGGCTACACGTGGGCATGACCGCGAGGCCCCACGTGGCTCGTGTCGTGTCCACGAGGCGTGTGCATCTCTGCACGACGCAGTGTAAACCGCGCGTATCAGTCGAGTAAACTCGACTGATATGGGTCGCGTGTCGACACTGTAGGACACGTGGACACGTAACAGTATGTCTATCGTGTAGCCCTATATGTGGGCTACACGTGTGCATGACCACGAGATGTGTCGTGTCTCGTGGTGTGTCCACGAGCGTGAGGAACGCGTGCACGACGCTGTGTACGCGTGTGCGTATCAGGATTTACCCGTTTGGGTTTTTGAGTGATTGGACATATTATTTCGTGTCGTGGTGTCGTGTCAGGCCCCCAAGACACTAGAGGACACTTGGGGCATCACTTACCAACCTTTAGGTTCGAGCCTTAGCTCGGTTTTGTGTGTGTACATGGGTTTACCATGTTTATCTGTGCACAGTGTAATGTTCCAGGTTTTGGGTTATTTCCCAGTTTTTCAAATCGAGATTCAAATCAATTTTGGTTATGATTTATACATGTATTTGTATGTTTTTAGTTTATGAATACGTAGTATATATGTATGTGTGTGTGTAGGTGAGATTTTAGGGTGTATACTTGTATATACATGTATGTGTATATGTAGGTGTGTGGGTGTTTTGTGTGTGTGTGGGGGGGACCAATTCTGGTTCCAGAAAACTGGAAATCCCCCCCTTTCCTGTCCAGTCTAGCAGTCCCTCTCTTTCACTGTTCTCTATCCCCCTCTCTCTTTCACTCTATCTCACTCTCTCATTTCCATCTCTCTCTCTCTATTTCCCTCTATATATATATATGTTATATATATATATATATATATATATATATATATATATATATATATATATATATATATATATATATATATATTTTATATTATATTATATAAAATATAATATATATATAGTTGTATATAATATAATATAAAATATATATATATATATATATATATATATATATATATATATATATATATATATATATATATATATATTTTATATATATATATATATATATATATATGGGCTTATATATATATGAAAATGTATATATATGTATATATGTTAGCTATTTATATATATATGTATATATATAGTGAGTATATGTATAGTATTTTATATATTTGGTTATATGGTATACATAGTGGGGTATATATATTGTATATATATTGTAGATATGTATATATATATTATGGCCTATGAATATATATATATATGGTGTAGATAGTGTATGTATCTATTGTATATATATATATATAGATACCTATATGTATCTACTAGTGTCCTAGATACATGGGCCTATGGCCTATGGTCTATGGTTAGTGAGTTTGGAGTTGACCAATAGGCTTAGTAGACCTAGGTTGACTAGCAAGTTGACCCTTGTTGACCATGGTTGACTAAAGTCAACTATTGGTCAAACCATGACCTAAATGACCTAAAAATGACTAGTTTAACTAGTCTAACCATGTTTGACCCAATTACCTTATTGACTAGTCTTTGTTTGACCTAATTACCTTACTGGCTAGTCTTTGTTTGACCAAAACCTTAGTTGGTCTAAGTTTGACCTAGACTTGACCCAGATTGATCATGTTGACTAGTATTTGACTAGTTTGATTAGAATGTTGACCAAGAGTTGACTTTAACATAGATTTGACTAACCTTGACTTGTTTGACCTTGTTTGACTTTATTTGACTTAGTTTGATTCCCTGTGACCTAGTATGACTTCCTGTGACCTAGTTTGACTGTTGAGTTTACTAAGAGTTGACTTTTGACCAGATTGACCTAGAATCATGTAGTATGCATTGTATACTTTATTTTTACCATTGTAGATACATTGTGACTTGTATTGCTCTGATTAGGAGCCATACACCTCTCCTCAGACAGTATATCCTCTTCAGACATTCAGTTATCAGGCGAGTACATTCTCTGACCGTTTCATACTTGCCAGGATTTATATTCTTGCTCTAGATTACTTTACTTGATGCTGACACGATTGTTATCACGGATTGGTACTATATGGATCTTTTCATGAGATGTTATCCCCCTCGGGAGTATCAGATACTTTTGTCACGTGTGTTTCACTTACATCATGTATCTTATGCTTCTATTATCATGTATCTTCATGTATCAGCTAGTGACTCATGTACTCTCATGATCACCGAGCCTTCATGAATCTTCATGAATTACTCACGTATCACCCAATTATGGGCTTATCACGAATCTTAACGTAACATGAATGGATCCTTGTGTATTGATTGGAAAAACGGAGGAGTAGAAGTGGACATGTGAATAATTCCAAAGTAGTGTAATCATGTGCAAACTCTGTAGTGTAATCTTGTATAAATTCTAGCCATTCACATGCTTATCTTGTACTCTACATCACTAGCCACTTATAGTTCTCTATATATAGTAGATATTTCCTTTATAGCTATCTCTTTTACTACATGTATCTTCCTTCAGCAGTTCCTGTATTTTATTCTATTGCATGCTTTATATTTTTTATCATACTATGTACTGCGTGAGATGTATTGTGCTCGTTCCTGTCCTGACTGGACCTGTTGAAAATATTATAGAGGATGAGGATGAGGCCCTGGTGTCTACCTATTATGGAGCAGGACTAGATGATACTTATGTTGTGGACCCTCAGCAGGATCCACCTGCAGCTGAGGATGTTGCCCCAGTAGTCTAGGCTAGTTTAGCTAGACAGTCTTTTCTGTATTATCATTTTATCTCGCATCTGAGTTGTATTTTGAGATGTTGAGATATATAGACTCTTCGACTTATTGTATTATGAGTTGACATTTTGGATGTTATGTATCCTAGACACTTGGACTTATTTCATCTATTCTAATGTTCTCTTTGAGTTACTATCTATCTATCTATCTTTCATTCTTCTACCCTAAATGTGATTGAGATGTATATTTGTTATGTCACCTCCATTCGGAGAGTATATACTGTACAGGTACCTTTATATTGTTAGATGATTGACCTGGGACCGTGTTCTACCGCCGACACTGCGGCGTAGGCTGGACGTACCCACTTCTCGTGCCCTTACTCTAGGGTGCGGGTCGTGACACATTTTTAGTGGTGGCCCATGCAGGTCCTGTTTATGTAGTGGTATTCGAACTAGAGTATCACTACAGCCTGTGATAGGATTTGAGGAACAGGCTTAGAGAGAGTGCATACTCAATCACAATTAGGAAATTTCTATGGATTTGAATCTACTGACTTTTGTTCAAATCTGTATAATCTATTTCATATTGTCCTTCTTGATACTATCATCCTTGTACCGTTATTGACTTCCTTGTTGATCTGTCTTCAGGATGGTGGAGACACGATCACAGCGTCTCGGTCCAGGTGACACCACTGAGAGGTCTGCCACCTCTCGTCTAATTCACCAGGACCCGGGGGCCATAGCTCCCCTTACTCCAGCTCATGTGGGAGCTTCTGCCATATTTGGGGGTGCACCTCTACTTATTCGGGGGACCATCCCAGCTACCCCAGACATGCCTCCCCCACAGTTTCGTCAACCACAGTTTCAGCAGCATCAGCAACAGTTCCAGCCGCCGATGCCATCTGGATTAGTGGATGCTGCACATATGTTTTCATACTTCCAGTATTTCCTAGAGACGCAGCAGCACCAGCAGCAGCGTCAGACAGCGGAGTTTACCAGGGGCATAGATGAGGCCCATCAGCTGGCTAGAGCGACGGTGGAGAGGTTGGCTGTCCAGCTACAGGGAGGATTGGGACAGCCGCGACAGCAGAGGATTTCGGGCATTCAGGACTTCAAGAAGATGAACCCCAGGGACTTCTTGGGGACAGAGGGATTCTTTATGCTGATGACTGGATTGAGCACATTGAGGAGATCTTTCGACTGACGGAGATACCAGCCGGACTCCAGATAGAGGCAGCAGCCAGCCAGATACGGGATCTTGCCCGTACCTGGTATCAGACGGACCCGAGAGTAGGCACTCCAGGGCAGACATGGAGAGCTTTCAAGGAGCTCTTTAAGGAAAAGTTTTTCCCGGATCAGGCAGTCGGTGCTTTGGAGACCCAGTTCGAGAACCTGGTTCAGGAGAACCAGACTGTAGAGGAGTATTCTGGTGAGTTTTGCCGGTTGAGCAGATTCGTGGAGGACCTTAGCGAGACAGCGAAGGCAAGGAGGTTCAGGAAGGGCTTGGTCATGGAAGTCAAGTCCTTGACCAAGAGTGACAGGAATGCCACCTTTGAGGAGATTCTGGCAGGAGCGATGGCAGCTGAGGATGATCTTGAACTGAAGCTCAAGAGGGGCCGTGATACACAGGGAGCAGACAGCAGTGGAGGTCAGGCCAAGAGGCCTCACTATCAGCATTAGCAGAGGCAGCCACAGCAGTATCAGCAGCCGAGGCAGCTACAGCAGGCCCCGAGACAGCAGACTACCAGTTGTCCCTACTGTAAGAAATCGGGACATGGATGGGGAGAGTGCAGGAAGAGGTTGGGCTAGTGCCTACTATGTGGGGCAGCGGACCACCAGCTGAGGGAGTGTTCCCAGTACACATGCAGAGTAGCACAGGGAGCAGCACCAGGAGCAGGAGCCAAGGCTCCGGTAGGACAGCAACAGAGAGGACCGTTACAGCCACAGCAGTAGAGATTTTTGCAGTTTTAGCAGCAGGCTGGAAGAGGTCTGCAGGGGCGAGCCTACGCCATGACAGTTGAGGATGCTCAGGCAGTTGGCGATGTGCTTGCAGGTTCTGTTCTTTTAAATTCCATTCCCACCTTGCTTCATTATATCTATCTTAAAATCCAATTCCATCTGCTCCTACCTGTTCTTTATTAGTGATCAGTTTTGACCTGGTAGTTCTTTTGATTTTGTCGATTGTTGTTTGTTTCTTCATCTCTTACTTAGGAGTAGGAGTAGGAGTAGGAGTAGTTTTAGCTATTAATATAATTCTTGAGTAACTTCTTTTTCAATGATTTTCCCTTAAATGAATTAATGTATGTGTCATGCCTTTGACTTAGAATTGATAGAGTAGCTCTGACCATAGAATGGTAACCCTTTTAGCCCTGTGATTTATTGTTTCCTATTCTTCCCAGTCTATACCTATGACCAGGACTGTCCCACCTAACCTGTCCCTTGTACTACTATTTCATCGCGATTTTGGTTCAATTTAGGCCATAGACCTTTCCCACTCTAAATTATGATCATCGTAGGCACATTACCGTGACTTTTAAATTAGGAGCACAAGACTAGTTGTTTTCTCAAAACTGACTTCACATACATGACCTAGACATGACACTCTACACCCATGACCTTAGTGTCCCACTCAGGCATACCATTGTGTGCTTCATTTGCTTAGTACGATTTTTCTGACCCGAGACTCCATCCTGATTTACCCCATGGAGTTACTTTTGATTTCGATTTGGATTAAGGACACCTTATGACCTAAAACTGCCAGCTAATTTTTGGACATGACCCAGTATAGGTCTACTATCCATATTTTGCTTGTTGACCTTGCATGTTGCTAGGTAGTGGCTTCGTCCCTGATTGTTGGAGGTTTGACCTAGGAGGAGTACGACCATCTAAATTTCGAGGACGAAATTATTTTAAGGTGGGTAGACTTGTAACACCCAGTTTTCTGAAATTAGGGTATTTTTGAAAAATTATTATTTTTATTATTTATTAATGGTATTATAGTCATGATATGATTTTTGGTAATTTTTAGTTAGTTAAAACCATTTTCTAAGTCATGACTTATGACTTTGTGACTTACTATTATAACCCTAGTGTAAACCCTAGAGATTTCATAACCTAGAGACTAACCATGATCATGTGAGCCTAGCCATAGGTTTAGAACATCAAATTAGGGCTTTTTAGCCTAAAGGGTATTTTGGTAATTTTCTAGGATTTATTTGGAATTATTTGGATTTATGTGTTTTTATTATTATTTAATTATTGATTAATGTCATGTTAGTCCCTAACCTAGTTTAGCACTAATCTAGAGGTTAGCTACTAACCTAGAAGCTTTAGGATGGATAATTAGTCATGGGTTAAAGTGGTATAAATATCTTAGGATGCCTTTATGGATATTTTGCTTGAATTACTCAAAATATCAAGACTTTTACACCAAAGTCTTTGCCTTAACCTAGAAGAAACCCAAGGACACCGCCCCTTGCCATGGCCGGCCAAGACACCCCCCTAGCAGCCACACATCCTATATAATCCCATCAAATCATTCATGAACATTTTTACATGAATTTTAATCCTAGAAAAATCCCATTCCTTCAAACCTACACAACTTGATCAATTTTGATCCAAATTCACTCTAGTCTTTTGCATTGGGACCCTGCAACATCAAGGGTGCTAAGGGAGGCTAGCAATCCAAAATTTGGAAGCTTTGGACATCACAAAGTGGAAGGAAGCATACCCCCTCTTTATTGATTTTCCTTGGAATTGCACAAATAGGTAAATGCCCTCAAACTTAGTTAAAACTCTGTTTTTTCTTCATAAATGCATGCATATAGGACTACCCTAACTGTGGGTCAAGTTTGATAGGATTTAGAGTTGGTTTGGTGTCCGTATCGGACACGTATCCTAGGCTATAAACCCTTGTTTGATGAAATGCCACAAAGGATTTGATTTTGTTAAAATGTAAAACAAATTACATTTTTGTGTAGCCCTAGACTTGTAGGTTACAACCCAAGTGGACTGAGCACGTTTTCGTGCTGTGTCCGTGTCCAAAATGGACACGAACTCACTGTACGAGGCTCGCGTGCGTGCCCTGCTACCACACTCTTCGTGCTCATTGCACAGAGCACGTGGACACACCAAAATTGTTGTACACGAGGGGGCAGTGTCTGCGCACACGCCCCTAAAATTTCATGACACCTCGTGTCGTATCGAGGACACGAGGACACGTGCACTGGTCGTGCACTGACAGTGCACACGCGCGCGGGGCCAACTTCGCGCGTGTTGTGTCGCACGGACACGAGTCGTAGACACCTCGTGTTTGCACGAGTGTGTAGCCCAACACGTGGGCTACACGTGGGCATGACCACGAGGCCCCACGTGGCTCGTGTTATGTCCACGAGGCGTGTGCATCTCTGCACGATGCAGTGTAAATCGCGCGTATCAGTCAAGTAAACTCGACTGATACGGGTCTCGTGTCGACACTGTAGGACACGTGGACACATAACAGTGTGTCTATCGTGTAGCCCTATATGTGGGCTACACGTGTGCATGACCACGAGATGTGTCGTGTCTCGTGGTGTGTCCACGAGCGTGAGGAACGCGTGTACGACGCTGTGTACGCGTGTGCGTATCAGGATTTACCCGATTGGGTTTTTGAGTGATTGAACACATTATTTCGTGTCGTGGTGTCATGTCAGGCCCCCTAGACACTAGAGGATACTTGGGGCATCACTTACCAACCTTTAGGTTCGAGCCTTAGCTCGGTTTTGTGTGTGTATATGGGTTTACCATGTTTACCTGTGCACAGTACAATGTTCCAAGTTTTGGGTTATTTCCCAGTTTTCAAATCGAGATTCAAATCGATTTTGGTTATGATTTATACATGTATTTATATGTTTTTATTTTATGAATACGTAGTATATATGTATGTGTGTGTGTAGGTGAGATTTTATGGTATATACATGTATATACATGTGTATATACATGTGTATATACATGTATGTGTATATGTAGGTGCGTGGGTGTTTTGTGTGTGTGTGTGGGGGACCAATTCTGGTTCCAGGAAACTGGAAATCCCCTCTTTCCTGTCCAGTCTAGCAGTCCCTCTCTCTCACTGTTCTCTATCCCCCTCTCTCTTTCACTCTATCTCACTCTCTCATTTCCATCTCTCTCTATTTCCCTCTATATATATATATATATATATATATATATATATATATATATATATGTTATATATATATATATATATATATATATATATATATATATATATATATATATATATATATATTATGTTATATATATATATATATATGTTATATTATATACAACTATATACATTAGTGTATATATAGTTGAGGGTATATATATATGGGCTTATATATATATATATATATGAAAATGTATATATATGTATATATGTTAGCTATTTATATATATGTATATATATATGTTATATATATTGAGTATATGTATAGTATTTTATATATTTGGTTATATGGTATACATAGTGTGGTATATATATTGTATATATATTGTAGATATGTATATATATATTATGGCCTATGAATATATATATATATGGTGTAGATAGTGTATGTATCTATTGTATATATATAGATACCTATATGTATCTACTAGTGTCCTAGATACATGGGCCTATGGCCTATGGTCTATGGTTAGTGAGTTTGGAGTTGACCAATAGGCTTAGTAGACCTAGGTTGACAAGCAAGTTGACCCTTGTTGACCATGGTTGACTAAAGTCAACTATTGGTCAAACCATGACCTAAATGACCTAAAAATGACTAGTTTAACTAGTCTGACCATATTTGACCCAATTACCTTATTGACTAGTCTTTGTTTGACCTAATTACCTTACTGGCTAGTCTTTGTTTGACCAAAACCTTAGTTGTTCTAAGTTTGACCTAGACTTGACCCAGATTGATCATGTTGACTAGTATTTGACTAGTTTGATTAGAATATTGACCAAGAGTTGACTTTAACCTAGATTTGAGTAACCTTGACTTGTTTGACCTTGTTTGACTTTATTTGACTTAGTTTGATTCCCTGTGACCTAGTATGACTTCCTGTGACCTAGTTTGACAATTGAGTTTACCAAGAGTTGACTTTTGACCAGATTGACCTAGAATCATGTAGTATGCATTGTATACTTTATTTTTACCATTGTGGATACATTGTGACTTGTATTGCTCTGATTAGGAGCCATACACCTCTCCTCAGACAGTATATCCTCTTCAGACATTCAGTTATCAGGCGAGTACATTCTCTGACCGTTTTATACTTGCCAGGATTTATATTCTTGCTCTAGATTACTTTACTTGATGCTGACACGATTGTTATCATGGATTGGTACTATATGGATCTTTTTATGAGATGTTATCCCCCTCGGGAGCATCAGATACTTTTGTCACGTGTGTTTCACTTACATCATGTATCTTATGCTTCTATTATCATGTATCTTCATGTATCAGCTAGTGACTCATGTACTCTCATGATCACCGAGCCTTCATGAATCTTCATGAATCACTCACGTATCACCCAATTATGGGCTTATCACGAATCTTAACGTAACATGAATGGATCCTTGTGTATTGATTGGGGAAACGGGGAAGTAGAAGTGGACATGTGAATAATTCCAAAGTAGTGTAATCATGTGCAAACTCTGTAGTGTAATCTTGTATAAATTCTAGCCATTTACATGCTTATCTTGTACTCTACATCACTAGCCACTTATAGTTCTCTATATACAGTAGATATTTCCTTTACAGCTATCTCTTTTACTACATGTATCTTCCTTCAGCAGTTCCTATATTTTACTCTATTGTATGCTTTATATTTCCTATCATACTATGTACTGCGTGAGATGTATTGTGCTCGTTTCTGTCCTGACTGGACCTGTTGAAAATATTACAGAGGATGAGGATGAGGCCCTGGTGTCTACCTATTATGGAGCAGGACTAGATGATACTTATGTTGTGGACCCTCAGCAGGATCCACCTGCAGCCGAGGATGTTGCCCCAGTAGTCTAGGCTAGTTTAGCTAGACAGTCTTTTCTGTATTATCATTTTGTCTCGCATCTGAGTTGTATTTTGAGATGTTGAGATATATAGACTCTTCGACTTATTGTATTATGAGTTGACATTTTGGATATTATGTATCCTAGACACTTGGACTTATTTCATCTATTCTAATATTCTCTTCGAGTTACTGTCTATCTATCTATCTTTTATTCTTCTACCCTAGATGTGATTGAGATGTATATTTGTTATGTCACCTCCATTCGGAGAGTATATACTGTACAGGTACCTTTATATTGTTAGATGATTGACCTAGGACAGCGTTCTACCTCCGACACTGCGGCGTAGGCTGGACGTACCCACTTCTCGTGCCCTTACTCTAGGGTGCGGGTCGTGACAGGACATCCATTATGCAGACGATTGGATCGAGCATATCTAGGAGATTTTCCGACTGGCAGAGATACCAGATCGACTCCAGATCGAGGCGGCGGGCAGTCAGATACAGGACTTAGCCCGTACGTGGTATCAGACAGATCCCAGGATGGGAGTTGAGGGCCAGACTTGGGCCCAGTTCAAGGAGCTATTTAAGGAGCAGTTCTTTCCTGATGTGGCCTTGGAAGGTATCGAGGCACAGTTCGAGGGTCTGGTTCAGGGGAACCAGACTGTAGCTGAGTATACTGGGGAGTTTTGTAGACTGGCCCATTTCATAGATAACTTGTCTGAGAAGACGAAGGCGAGGAAGTTTCGTCGAGGCTTGATTAGAGAGGTTCGGTCGCTGACTAAGAGCGACCGGAACGCTACATTTGCTGAGATATTTTCTGGGGCTATAGCGACGGAAGACGACCTAGGGTTGAAGCAGAAGAGGGATCGTGACTTCCAGGATGGTAGCAGCAGTCAGGGTCAGGCCAAGAGGCCTCACTTCCAGTATCAGCAGCCACAGAGGCCAGTTCAGCAGTATCAGCAGCAGTATCTGCAGCAGGGTCGGGCACCTTTTTAGCAGGTGCAGCATCAGCAGCAGAGAGGGCAGCAGATACCCCGTCAGCAGCAGGTAGTCGTTTATTCCTTCTGTAAGAAGCTGGGGCATATGATCCATGAGTTCAGGAAGAAGCTAGGTAAGTGCCTACTTTGTGGTACGGGGGATCACTAGTTGAGGGATTGCCCTGGGGCTTTTGGACGTGGAGCTCAGGGAGGTGGAGCCAAGGATTCAGCAGGCCGGCTGAAGGGGCCATTGTCGACCCAGCAGCAGAGGTTTCACCAGCACCAGCAGCAGGTACAAGGTGGACAGCAGGGGCGAGCTTTCGCCATGGCGGCTGAGGATGCAGAGGCCGTAGGAGAGTTGATAGCAGGTTTGGTTCTTCTAGACTCCATTCCAGCATTTGCACTCTTTGATTCTGGGGCTTTCCACAGCTTTATGTCAGTATCGTATGCTATTAGACACAGTCTGGTTTCTGAACCATTGCCTAGGTCCTGCAAGATCATGACCGGGGGTAGGGTCATCCTCGTGAGTGATGTTTGCAGAGGGTGGAGCGTCATATTGGGAGGCCGAGAGTTGGGGGTGAGTCTACTCGTCATGCCACTACCGAACTACGACATTGTATTAGGTATAGACTAGCTGAGTAGACACCACGCCCGCATTGATTGCCGAGGGGGTAGAGTTTTGTTTGGGACGCCAGGAGAGCCAGAGTTTGAGTACACCCGGCGGCAGGCAGAATAGGATGGCGGAGTCTTCTATGGAGCATCAGTTGAGGAGTAGGTGGCTCCTTATCCCTTGATCGCAGAGTTTATGGACGTATTCCCAGAGGAGTTGCCAGGGCTTCCATCGGATAGGGATGTAGAGTTCTCGATAGACTTGGTTCCCGACGCAGAACCGATATCTCAGCATGTCTATCGAGTGAACAACAGTGAATTGGTGGAGCTGAAGAAGCAGGCGGAGGAGCTGCAGGACAAGAGCTTCATCCGATCGAGTTATTCCTCTTGGGGTGCACCGGTACTCTTCGTACCCAAGAAGGATGGGTCGGTACGGATGTGTATCGACTACAGGGCACTTAACAACCTGACGATTAAGAATGGATAGCCATTGTCGCGGATCAATGATCTCTTTGATCAGTTGAGCGGAGCTCGGGTGTTCTCTAAGATTGATTTGAGGTCAGGTTATCACCAGGTGAAGGTGAAGAGGGAGGATATTCCCAAGACCGCTTTCAGGATGCGGTATGGGCAGTTTGAGTTTTTGGTTATGCCGTTTGGGCTGACCAATGCACCAGCAGTGTTTATGAACCTAATGAACAAGGTGTTCCACCAGTACTTGGACAAGTTCATGGTGGTATTCATTGATGATATCCTGGTGTATTCCAAGATAGAGGAGGAGCACGAGGAGCACTTGAGAGTGGTGCTGGAGACACTCAGGAGGGAGAGATTGTATGGCAAGCTCTCGAAGTGGGAGTTCTTCCTAGACAAGGTTGACTTCTTGGGTCATGTGGTGACTGGAGATGGTATCTCAGTAGACCCGAAGAAGATCGTAGCAGTTGAGGCTTGGGCAGCACCGACTTCAGTGGCAGAGATCAGGAGTTTCCTGGGGTTGGCAGAATATTATAGGAGATTTGTACAGGATTTTTCCTGGGTTGCAGAGCCGTTGACTCGGTTGACCCGGAAGGATGCTGAGTATGTTTGGTCAGAGGAGTGTCAGACAGCTTTTGATGAGTTGAAGAAGCGGCTTACGACAGCTCCGATTCTGACATTGCCTTCAGGATGAGGTGGATTCACTATTTATAGTGATGCTTCAGAAAAGGGGCTGGGTTGTGTCCTGCAGCAGCATGGGAAGGTGATTGCCTATTCTTCCAGGCAGTTACGTCCCTATGAGAAGAACTACCCTACCCATGACCTGGAGTTGACAACAGTGATATTTGCTCTGAAGTTGTGGAAACACTATCTGTATGGCGAGAGGGTTGATATTTTCACAGATCACAAGAGCTTGAAGTATGTGTTTACACATAAAGAGCTCAACATGAGGCATCGCAGATGGCTAGAGTTGATGAAGGACTTTGACATCTCACTTCAGTATCACCCGGGGAAGGCCAACGTGGTTGCCGATGCCTTGAGTAGGTATCCGACAGACATGTGTTTGACTATGGATCGGCACTTGCTTGCAGACTTGGAGAGCCTTAGGATTGAGGTGATTGTGCCCGGAGTGCAGATGCAGTTATGGGGCCTTCAGATACAGTCGGACTTGATGGAGAGGATCAAGGCGATGCAGTTCGAGGATGTGGCTCTGTGGTGTATCCGAGAGCAGGTTCGTACAAGGTTGGTGGATGGCGAGTTTTCTCTTGCAGAGGATGGTTCCTTGAGGTACGGTTCCAGGTTATGTGAGCCTATCGGGGAGCTCAGCGAGCAGATAATGCAGGAGGCTCACAGATCGTAGTACTCTATACATCCTGGTGCCAACAAGGTGTACATGGATCTGCGAGAGCATGTCTGGTGGTATGGGATGAAGCGGGAGGTAGCTCGCTTAGAAGCTAGATGCTTGGTCTGTCAGCAGGTCAAGGTAGAGAGGTAGAGGCCCGAAGGATTATTGCAGCCGTTGCCCATTCCAGAGTGGAAGTAGGAACATATCACCATGGATTTTGTATCTGGGTTACCGCGTACACCATGAGCGAAAGACGCGATTTGGGTCATCGTTGACAGGTTGACCAAATTGGCCCACTTCTTGCCATTCAAGGTGGGTACGTCTACAGAGAGGCTTGTGGAGTTGTACATGCGGCAGATAGTCAGGATTCACGGAGTCCCCGTCAGCATTATCTCAGATCAGGATAGTCGCTTTACTTTCCATTTCTGGAGGAGTCTGCAGACTAGTTTGGGCACTCAGCTCAAGTTTAGTACTGCATACCACCCCCAGACGGACAGACAGTCAGAGAGGACTATTCATACACTTGAGGACATGCTGCGAACGTGCGTCCTAGATTTTGGAGGTTCCTGGGAGGATCATCTACATTTGGTGGAGTTTGCTTTCAATAACAGTTATCAGGCCATCATTAGGATGTCACATTTTGAGGCTCTATACGGGCGTAGGTGTCGTACACCCTTATCTTGGGATGATGTTGGAGAGCGAGCTTTACTGGGACCAGAGATGGTTGTTGACGCAACCGAGAAGGTGAAGCTCATCAGGGACAGACTTCACGTGGCGCAGGACAGACATCGGTACTGGGCCGATAGCCACCGGAGGTCGTTAGAGTTTAGGTACAGATTTAGAGATAGGATTAGAAGTAGGTTGTATTTTTGTTTTGTTTGATTGATCGTGTTTGATTTTTAGTAACTTGAGACCTTGCTTGTGATTAGGTTGGAGATATAGTTTTTCTGCGGATATCTCCGACTCGTGGTACGATATGTTTTGGTAGAGGTGGGAAGTTTAGCCCGCGCTTCATCGATCCTTTCGTTATCAGCGGGAGAGTCGGTGACGAGGCATACAGGCTAGACTTGCCACCTGCACTAGTGGGAGTTCACAACATATTCCATGTATCACAGTTGAGACGGTACGTGGCTGACCCTAGCCATGTGCTCGATCATTTGGAGATTGAGGTTGGACCTACTCTCAGTTATCTAGAGCAGCCTGTGGAGATTCTAGATCGCCGAGAGAAGGTTTTGAGGAACCAGGTGATACCCTTGGTAAGCGTCGCATGGATGCATCATTCTCTAGGAGAGTCTACCTGGGAGCGGGAGGATGAGATGCGCGAGTGGTACCCCTATCTTTTTGGACCTTGAGGGATACTTTTCTATCCTTCTCAGCAGTTAGTTTTACCTTTAATTTCGAGGACAAAATTATTTTAAGGGGGGTAGATTTGTCACTACCACTTTTCTAGCTTGAGAATATTTTGGTCATTTTTTAAAATTTTAGAATTATTTGGAATTATTTAGTATTAATTATAATTATTAGAATTTTAAGTGATTTTTAGTATAATTGATTTGGTGCTATTATTGACTTAGACTCAGGGTGACTTAGGAGACTGTCCTAGAAGCTAACCTAGGTCATGACTACTTGGTTGGAGTGTGTAACCCTAGCTTGAACTAAGTTAGTGATATCAAACTCATTAGAATTTATTAGGAGGAAATATGAATTTATTTGAATAGAGAATGGCTTATGGTTTCACAAGTCATGATTTATGACTTAAGCCCATAGAGGCCCAACCCAACACCATGTAATCCTAACCTAGCCCAACATAGCCTATGGTCAGCCAACCTAGTCCTCTTCCTCTATTTAATGTCTCCTCAAAGTTAGGGCTAGCCTCCTTTAGGAAGTTCTCAAGTTTAAGAAAGAGGTATGCTCCAACTTCAATAATTCCTAGAAATTCTTATTTAATTCCTTTTTTCCTCAAACCAATTGCAATAGGCTCTAATTTATTCTACTTGCTGTTGGTATTAAGAAATTTCAGGGAAGAAACAATTTGGGAGAGTTTTGGAAGCTTGAGGATCCACTCATATTGGAGCTTTTTGAACCTTTGCAAACCCATAGGTAAATTCAAATCCACACCATAAAAATACTATTTTTATTGCATATTCAGGAAGCCCTAGGCCTACCCTAACGGTAGGTATAGCTAACCCGAGGTTTCGAGTCCGATACGTGTCCGTATCGGACACGTATCAGTCCATATATGTAGGTGTTTGATGAAATGCCCCAAAGGGCATTTCGATTTGATTTCAGGAATGTATTTGAATAAGAAATTAGATTTTAACCTGGCTTAGAGGATCCCAGTGTCCTGAGTCGATTCCTGTGTTATGTCGTGTCGGTTTGGACACACGAACACGCGGGTGCACCACGCGCGTGCGAGCACTGTTACTCCCCTGCTGCTCGGGGTCATTTGCGTCGTGGACACGACACGTGGACGCATGGTATTAGACACACACAGAGAGGCAGTAACTGACACCACGTGTGTCAAGTTTCACGACCTCTCGTGTCGTGTCGGACACAGAATCGTACGTGCATGGAGAATGCACTGTGCGTGCACAGTACTGGGTTTTGTTCTCTGTTTATTTCCGTTTTAATTGGTTTAAATTATGAATTAATTTGCTAAATTAGATCCTAACATGATTAATGATCTATGATAATTTAGTTTACATGTTAGTTTAGGTGTTTGATATGGAATATTTGATTTGAATTGGTTAGTTAGTGACTGTTATCGACTGATAGTTCATTTCTGAACTCCTGAGTTAAATCCCATTTTAAACTATTTAAATTAATGTTAAATTGTCACATTGGATATGAGCATATGTATTAATGCCTGCTGAGTTGGTTTACTAATTGGATTAGGCTTTGTGATTTGAAATGGAATATTAGACTTTGATTGTGAATGGGATATTAGACTTGTATTGGTTCGTTTTGATTTGGAAATTTATGAAAACTGAGGTTTCGTTTCTTCTCAATGCTCGAATTGTTTTCCCTTCCCTCTAAACTGAATTGAATGATTATTTAATGTGAATTCTCATACTGGTATTGGTTGTTCCATTATTGAATTCAAATGTGGAATTCGAATTTGTTAGTTGGCTTTTGAATGTTCTCGACTGAACACTACATTGGTAGATTCATTACATTCCTGAATATTGAGCATTGATTCATTACCTTAACTGAGAATTTATTCTCTTAAATATCCTGAACTGATTTCCTAACCTGAGTTTATGTTCCTTTACCTGTACCCTGTTTTCTTTTATTTAAATTTCTGAGAAATAAGAACTGTCACATGAGACTGTATTCATAACTGAATTTAATGCCTTATATAAACTGAACCTGAGATTATGTTGATCCCTGAGATTGAAATACTTTGACATACCAGGGAATTGGCTCCTGAACACTGAACACTGATAACACACTGAAACCTGTTCCTGAGATGGAACACTGTGGCAGCTCATCTATTATATGCCTACACTGTCAAACATGAACACACACAACCTATTATCCTGTCACCTTATTGCTACCTGCTGTACACTCTTGCACATGTCAAAAACACACACCCAGTCACACATATATTCCCTGAATTCCCTTCAACACTCACTATTTTCCTCTATGTGGTTAGCTCACTGATTTTATGTTCTGCTCACTGTTCCTGTTTCTCTGTTTTCCTAATATGTACACTGTTTACAAATGATTCCCTGTTTCCCTTGGCATATGACACTGCACACAGGGTCACACTGTGCACAGGTTTACCATTCACTGTTTCCATGTAAACTCACTGTTTTCTTAATTCCTGCTAACTCACACCCTCATGTCTCAGACACTCTTGTATTCTCACACACCCACACACACTTGAACACATTCCCTTTTTCCTATTCCCTATGTATATGAGTATGTGAGATTCACATTTTAAGGTATCTTATATATATGTGTGATATATTATAGGTAATCTATATGCTAATGTGTGTTACCAAATTATATTAATATGGGTATATATAAATGTATGGGTGGTATACATATAGGTAGCCTATATGTTATTATGTGTAATATTTTAGATAAATGAATTGACATGTGTATATGTGTGTTATGGTTGGATTAGGCATGGTATTGCCTAATAGCCTAGACTAGGGCTCTTTGCCTATGGTTGTGGCTTGAATGCTAGTATAGAGTCTAGTTAGACTTGTATAGCCTTGTTAGACCTAGAATAGACTAGTTAGACTAGTATAGACTTGTTTGACTTAGGTTTGACCTAGTTGACCTAGTTTGACTTCTAGGGTTGACCAGAGTTGATCAAGAGTTGACTTTGGTCTAGATTGACCTAGATTCATGTAGAATGCATTGACTTGCATCTTATTATCATTTTAGACTCATAGTGACTTGTATTGTTCTATAGGAGACAGACACCACTCCTCGGACAGTACTTTCATTTTGGACATTCAGATAGCAGGCGAGTACATTCTCTGATCTTTTCATACCTGTCTGGACTATATTCTTGCTCTAGATTACTTTACTTGATGCTGACACGTATCTTCATGGATTTGTACTATATGGATCCTTTTCTGAGATGTTATCCCTCTACGGGTGCATCGGGCATTTCATGTTCATGTACTTTATCATGTGCATCAGGTACTCCTTGTACTCGTACTAGTTCATGTATTTACAAATTTTCATGTGCCTTCATATACTATCATGTGTCTCATGTACTACTCATTACATGAGTTCACGTATCTTTAGCTGTATTCATGTGCCAATAACGTAACTTGAATGAATCCTTGTGTATTGATTGGGATGGGGTGAGTAGAATTGGTTATGTGAACACTATCCCCAGTAGGTATTCATGTGCTTCTTAGTGGTATTCATGTGCCCTATGCCGTTTACATAACCATATTGTACTCTAAATCACTTAGCCACTTACAGACTTTACTTATCATGTATTACTTTCAGTTACAAAGTATCTCCTTCTTTCCCGTACTTCCTTTCCAGCATTTCCTGTATTTTACTCTATTACATGCTTTATACTCCTAACATGTTATGAACTGTTTTGAGAGATATGTGCTCGTTTCCGTCCTGATTGGACCTGTTGAAAATTTTACAGAGAACGAGGAGGAGGCCTGCTTAGATACTTTCTATGGGACAGCCTTAGAGGACACTTGCGATCCGGACTTCCAGTCGGATCCCTTAGCTGTAGAGACTGTTGCTCCATAGACATCTTTATCTTATTTTATTGTATTGGAGATTTGAGTTGTTTATTTGGATTTGTATTATTTTTGGTTGTCAGTGGAGTTTATCTTAGACACTTAGCTTCTCTCTATTTGTATTTCCTGTGGATTTGGTCTCGCATATTTTATATCATTCTATCTTATCGTATTCTACCTTAGATGTGATTGAGATATATTATGTTATGTCACCTCCATTCGGGGAGTATAAATGTTATTACCTTAAACTGTTAGATATTGTGACCTAGGACAGCGTTCTACCGCCGACACTGCGGCGTAGGCTGAACGTACCCACGTCTCGTGCCTTTACTCTAGGGTGCGGGTCGTGACACATCCAAAGTTGGAATTCGACGGGCCGTGCACAAAATTTCCCGTTGAGTGGGACCGTAGGGCCCACAAAACGGCAATCCAATCAACTGTCTCAGAATCGGATCAAACTTGGCATACAGGACCAGAAAAACGATACGGTCCTGATGGCGCAAGTTTTGTCTCGATCTGACGAACGTGCACGAAGTAATTCGAAAATTTGCACAGAGGCCGATACGGGGAATTTCGACGGATACGCATCAAATTCATCGCGCACACGCGACCAATTTGAATTCCGTCAAAGCCCACGCGACCACGAAGTCGTTACGCAGCTTTTGATGCCTTCGGTTCGTGGCCACGTCGCCCAGTTTGGTGGGACGCACGTCGTGTCGAAGAAATTTCTAGTTTTTAAAACAGATTTTTAGAAAACTTTGGGATTCGATTTCTCGATGCGTAGTCGATGATTTTTAAATTCGCAAAAATGGTTGTGAAGCTCTATATGTTGTCTATATTACTGTTCAAGTGGTTCTGTGAAATCGTGTATGGTTTGGAAATAAATTGGGTGCAAAGTGGTGTCGTTGGTCTGTTTCCAATGCTCTATTTTGGATTATTTTTCCTCGACTTTGAGTCGATATAGCTAACAATCTAGGGCTGCATCCGACAAAATATTTGAGGGGACTTAAAGCCCTATAGGTTGTGCTTCTATAGAACCAATCGGTTCGAGATTCGACGGCAAAACATGGAAGAAATTTACCTGTAAAGTTGGGGAGAAAGTCGGGCTACTACTGTCCTGTTCTTCCCTTGTGCGCGGTTCGACCGCTGCTGCTGGCCGGCCTGTTGCCGCGCGGCGACGCGCGGAGGCCAGAGCAAGGTCGCCAGCATTGGAGAAGGAAGTGGCGGCTTCGGGATTAGGGTTTACTTCTCGATTAGTTCTCCTTCGACGAGTTCGGATTTACCTATATACCAAGTTCTGTTATTAACAGAACGATGAGGGGTCGGGCCTTTGGAAATTGGTGTTGGCTCTCGGTCTGCATTGATTTGGGGTGTGGTTTGTGGGCTGGGGTCTGCTGGGCCTGCTTGGGCCTAAGGCTGGCCTGGGCTGCTTCCTGTTGGGCTCTGCCTATTTGGGTTTTGAATTCTTTTGTATTTCCTTTTGTATTTATTTTTCTTTTTAGTTATTATACTTACATATACATAAATATTTATGTACCTATATACATACATTTATATATCTATATTTACACGCATATAATATTTATATATATACACACATATACAATATCTATGTATATACATATACATAAATATATATGCACACATATACATATATATAATATATATTTATATATAAATACTCATATACAATATCTATGCATACATACACATGCATATATATATATATATATATATATATATATATATATATATATATATTATATATATTATATATATATATATATGTATATGTGTGTGTGAGTACCGAGCCATCCTCGGTGACGCCGGCCCGGCCTATGGCCTAGCCGGAGTCGGGAGGGGCCGAAACTCTTGTACGATCTCCAGGCGCGACGCTAGGGCAACGCACGCGGATTATATATATATATATATATATATATATATATAATATATATATATATATATATATATATATATATATATAGTGTTTATACATATTTATATATCTAACTATACCACAAATTCTATGCAGGCAATACAATATTTTAAATATAATCGATAATAATAAAATAATATTATATAATAATAATGTCAATAGTATTGATAATAATAACAACAATAATAATAATAACAATAACGAATCACAATATCTCCTAATCGGCACGGCATCCACTTAAAATATGTCTACATGAAATCTTTGTGTACACTGGATGCCTACATGGGCTTGGGCTCAGTTTGGATCCAGTCCGGGCTAAAATGGTATAACCGGTTTCTGTAAAGTCAATAAATCTAGTAATAATTAATTAAACTATTTAAAATGGTCATGCTATAACTTGGCCTAGTTTTTCTGGTTAGGACAGACCGATGGCTTAGCCTTCCCTGGCATGGCTAATATACTAGTCAAAGTACGCTATTGTACTATCCGTGCCACGATTCCTAGTCGTCTGGTACTCTAAAACACAACCATGGCTAAAGTCACCTACCGTAATAGTTATCTAAATAATCATTTATAAAATTCTAAAATCACTATTTAAATCAAAAATATATTTCGAAAAAATTCACCAGGAAGGGAAGCTACAAATCTACCCACCTTAAAAATAATTTCGTCCTCGAATTCTAAGTCATGACTATCCCCTAAAATTCAAAGTCTACTATCACCTTAATCTCCTCAAATTTAATTTCTTAAATATATTTTATGGCCTTCTCTAGTCATTTGGTATTTACAAAATCTCGAGGACTTCTACCCACCTTAGGTCATACTACTCTCTTGGAACACAGGTCACTAAAATCTTATAATCTTTTAACCAGTGACTAATAATTCTACCAACATATCTAGGACATATGTTATGTATAATCTCTCATATCTACAAACAACAAAACATTCAATAGTCAAGCAATATTATACTATAATTTAAGAATTTCTAATGAATTCTAGACAGCACGATCATTCTTTACCCCGAAATAGGAAGCGGCGGGAATCAATGGTACGAAAAGCAAGGAAGTATAATCGAGACCAAATATGGAGTTTTCAAGGACGTAGAGAATTTCTAGGAGAGTTTTCAAGGCAGTGTGGATTAAGATTTCTAAGGTTTAGTCAAGGTCCCAGGCTCGTACCAGTACAGTTACGTAACCGGTACGATATGCTCTGACCTGCATGGGCCACCACAAAAACTTGTCACGACCCGTACCCGCTTTTCGGATGCGAGCTCGTGAGCAAGCCAGCTACATATCGAGCAGACTCCAGCCCGACTCGAGTACGTATAAGCTGTCAAGGTCATGGGTATCATGTCTAATCTAAACTGTATCTCAATCCACAAGAATCAAATAAACAAGAATGAACAAGTATGTGTCATGGTATGCAGCCCATTAGCATATTGTTCGATTAGACTCCAAGAATAATATGAATCTGTAAATAAGCAGAGTATATCATGATATGGAATATAAAGCACGAGAAGATAATAAAGAATTATCAAAAGCAAATACCTGTATCATACATCGCAATCCTCTACCATCCCGCTCTGCTAACTAACTCCATGCAGTCGCTAAACCTGAAGAGATCATCAGGTCCTCAGAGGAATAGCAAGATACATAATATACAAGCCAATATGTAACAGTACAAATATACAAAGAAGTAAGGAACAATCAAGGATATCCAACGAGACAAGAGAAACTAAGACACAAGATCTAAACACAAGGATCCTAAGACACTAGCATGCCATACTAGAAATGGCTAATAGGTCAAGGCTATAGACTGCAGTCAAGGCAAGTACTCACAATCTATAGTATCTCAATTGCAGTCAAGGCAAGTACTCACGACCAAGACGGTAGCCAATCCTAGTATAAAAATCCTATAGACCGTAGTCGAGGGAATCGTGCTGTAGGACTAGACGACTCTATCAAGGAATACATATAAAACTAATACAGTGTAACATATAGAAATATCATAACAGAAAGGAACGAGAATGTGCGGGCAACTAGAAACATGTCAACTAAAACTATAACAGGACGAGTGTACTAGACATGGAATAAAGCAATCACGAATGTAAGAAAAAGAACCGCAGCGAGATAATGAACATGCATATAAATTATACTGTACAAATTGGCAAGGTATACTTGCCTGGGGGTTGCACGGAGAACCAATAATGTATCGCCAATCAACAAGTCTGAAAGTCCAAGTCATCACAACTGTCTCCGAACGCTAAAATAAACGTTACCAACCTTCTCAGAATAGTCAAATTAGCTAAGATTGCATGTCCTTAAGTCCAATTCTGGACATAGGGGTAAAACAGTAATTTTGGGCAAAAATGTTGTCCGCCGTTGGACCCGCTTTGCACCGAAAAGCGTGCCAGAGTCAATGGTCTCTAAAGTCGTCAAACTACATATCTACGGATCTAGTTTTCCGATACGAACTCAACCGAACATCCAAAGTTTGATATCGGCGGGCCGTGCATAAAATTGCCCGTTGAGTGGGACCGTGGGGCCCACAAAACGGCAATCCAATCAACTGTCTCAGAATCGGACCAAACTTGGCATACAGGACCAAAAAAATAATACGGTCCTGATGCCGTAAGTTTCGTCTCGACCTGACAAACGTACACAAAGTAATTGGAAAATTTGCACAGAGGCCGATACGGGGAATTTCGACGGATACGCATCAAATTCGTCGTGCACACGCGACCAATTTGAATTTCGTCAAATCCTACACGACCATGAAGCCGTTATGCATCTTTCGATGCCTTTGGTTCGTGGCTACATCGCCCGGTTTGGCGGGACGCACATCGTGTCGAAGAAATTTCTAGTTTTTAAAATAGATTTTTAGAAAACTTTGGAATTCGATTTCTCGACGCGTAGTCGATGATTTTCAAATCCATAAAAAAGGTTGTGAAGCTCTATATGTTGTCTATATTACTATTTAAGTGGTTCTGTGAAATCGTGTTTGGTTTGGAAATAAATTAGGTGCAAAGTGGTATCGTTGGTCTGTTTCCAATACTCTATTTTGGACTATTTTTCCTCGACTTTGAGTCGATATAACTAACAATCTAGGGCTGTATCCTACAAAATATTTGACGGGACTTAAAGCCCTATAGGTTATGCTTCTATAGAACCAATCGATTCGAGATTCGACGGCAAAACATGGAAGAAATTTACCTATAAAGTTGGGTAGAAAGTCGGGCTGCTGGTGTCATGTTCTTCCCTTTTGCGCGGTTCGACCGCTGCTGCTGGCCGGCCTGTAGTCGCACGGCGACGTGCGGAGGCCGGAGCAAGGTCGCCAGTATTGGAGACGGAAGTGGCGACTTCGGGATTAGGGTTTACTTTTCGATTAGTTCTCCTTCGACGAGTTCAGATTTACCTATATACCAAGTTCTGTTATTAACAGAACGATGAGGGTTCGGGCCTTTGGAAATTGGTGTTGGCTCTCGGTCTGTACTGATTTGGGGTGTGGTTTGTGGGCTGGGGTCTGCTGGGCCTGCTCGGGCCTAAGGCTGGCCTGGGCTGCTTCCTGGTGGGCTCTGCCTATTTGTGTTTTGATTTTTTTTGTATTTCCTTTTTTATTTCTTTTTCTTTTTAGTTATTATACTTACATATACATAAATACTTACGTACCTATATACATATATTTATATATCTATATTTACATGCATATAATATTTATATATATACACACATATACAATATCTATGTATATACATATACATAAATATATATACATTCATATACAATATCTATGTATATACATATGCATAAATATATATGCATGTTTTCCATGAAATATAAAAGAACAGAACAATTATATCGGAGGACTGGACTTTTACTTCACAATACAAACTCGCTTGTACAAAGAAAGCCTAGGGACGAAAACCTAGGTACAGCAATCTAAGTACAATTGTTTATTTTAGATTCTGGGGGGTGACGGTAGAGGCTCGGGAAAGCAACGGCAGCTCTGCCTTACTCCTTGGACGATCGGATGCAGCCTTGGCTCCGGGAAAAAAATGCTCTTAGGATACCCTCTGTGTCTGCCTTTGTCTCTCTTCTCTCTCTCTTTAAGTCTCTCAAGGTGCTCTAGTGCTTTCTAAAAAAATGTCCTCTTTCGTAAGAGAATGACACCTTGCTATTAATAGGAGTGGGATACGATCATTAGTGTTTGCAATGATTGCCTCCTTGATAAGTCGGCGGTTAAGGATCAATTAATCTCGGCCCTTCATTCTGATTGTAGCAAATCTAGGCAATTAATGTGGATTGCATCAAATCTCTGTGGGCAATTAATGATGATTGCCATAAATCTTCATGATTTGTTATGCAAAGCTCGGATCTTCCGCCACGTGTTCAATTTGCTTGATTGCAAATGATCTGATTTGATCCCAGTAATTATGAGGATGGCACTAAACCTGGTTGTTAGGATTTGTTGATGAATCTTGATCGATTTGATGCCACATGTCCCTTTATTATTATGCTGCTAGCTGTAGGGACGCAGGAAAAACTAATCTTCTGTCACGTGTCTTAACCGTGAGCTACTTAGGAAATCTGTATCGCATGAGGATTGTTCCCTACTGAGCTGCATAAGACTGGCCACGTATGGAAATGATCTGAGCCGCATGAGCGTAGGCGACCGCATGATGGGTGGCTTCTCAGTGAGCCGCATGAAGATAGTCCTCGTGAGCCGTATAGGGTAGACTCTGCCTGAGCCGCATGGAGTGGCCTCTCCCTGAGTCGCATGGGGTGGCCTCTACCTGAGCCGTATGGGGTGGCCTCTTCCTGAGCCGCATGCGACTGTCCACGTGTCAAGGCCGCATGAAGGATTTTGGGGTTTTGATGGATCGTGTCAGAGATTTCCTTCGTTTCCCTATGAGTCTACCATTATGACAAAGTCATTATTGCAGCTTTATGTTAGAGCCGTCAGTTCTCTTTTACGTCAGAGCATTAAATAGGGCCTTTGCTTAATGGTCAATTGTAGAAGCGAACCGCAGAAGGCCACGTGGTGTTGCTTGAGCCGCATGTCCAAGTTGGTGACTTTTGAACGACATGATGCTCTTGAGCCGTATCAAGCTCGTCTGTTTTTGAACCGCATGGGTTTTTCTGTTCTGAGCCGCATGGGCGATCATGCTCTTTTCTATGCTTCTACAAGACCCCCTTCAAAGTTTTCAATTTGCAAAATTGAAATACTTTGAATAAGAAGCATGGCTATGTAAAAATTCTTCGTACCACATGGATATCTCAGCCGCATGACCTCCTCAGCCATATGGATTTTTGAGCCGCATGGCTTCCTTGCCGCATGGCTTGTCTAGCCATATACATTTCCTAGCCGCATGGGCTCCCTTCCATGTGTGCGTGTCATTAATTGCCTTTAATTCGTTTTAGAGCCATCTTTTGGGGGAATTCCAAGGGTCGGTTCATTAAATCTTTGGTTTTTATGCCCTGGGTGAATCTCTTTTATTAGAGAGGGGACAAAATCCGAGGAGTCGGTTTTGTTTTGCCTGCAGCACGCAACCCGAAGTGGTTATTGGTCTACGTGTCCCCCCTCCTCTTTTGTCCTCCTATAAATAAGAGGAATTAAGAGAAGAAACTTCTTTAATCTCTCCTTCAATTCAAACCTTTCCTGTCCCGATTGTCTTCCTCTTCTTCGATCACCGATGGCTCCCAAGAAGACTGTTGCGGCGAAGGGTAAGAAGGCGGCATCTTCGTCGGCTGCGGCACCCGAAGCTCACTTCGATGTTCGTCCTACTGTTAAGGGTAAGGATTTGGGAAAGTCATATTCTTCGAAACCCTGACGACGGCTCTGTTGCATGCTTTATGCACAAGCCTTTAATGCAAACTTTTTCGAGTTGTATGGACCTTATACATGTCCTATAACTGAGCCGCATAGGGGTATACCCTATGTCCGAGCCGTATGGAAGTTGTCTTAGTGGGCTGCATGAGCACTTCGTAAACCGAATCGCATAATGACCTGTCGATCAGATCCGCATGAGCCCCCTGCGTAAGACTCTGACCATCCTTTGACTTTGTTTCTTTTTATCTTTGATTCTTGCAGCAACCCTGCCGAAGGCTGAGATCATTGTGAAGGAAGAGTTGCTGTCCCCTTTCAAACAAGAATCATCGCTTGTTAAGGAGGAGGTAGCACCAGAAGCGGAGGAACAGAAAGGAGAGCTGGCGCCCATTGTTGTAAAGGAGGAGCCCCAGTTTGAAGGTAGTACTGGGAGTTCTGATCCTCCTATTTCGGACGAGGATCTTGCTCAAGTACATCCTTCATATACAAAATGGTTGAGGGATTGGTATATGCGTCCCCGCAACTAGGATTTGTGGGCTCTCACAAATGTTCGTATTTGTTTTGATACTTTTGTCCGTCTTTAGCTGTGGTTTATGTCTTGCTTCTTTCAGACATCGATGTAATCTCTTTCCATTCTTGTCTGAATGAAATAATAAAGAACTTTTCTGGCTTGCTAATGAGACGTAGTCATATGAAGGTCACTGATTTTGAACGGAATACATTTGCTCTGTTCTTTGCTTGTAGTAGTTGTCCCAATGGGAGACTTTTTGTGGACCTATTATCCTTGGCGTACCCTGGTTCTTGGATACGGATAATAAGTTGGGAGAGAACCAACATACTTACTCAGAGGTAATGAGGACATGGTAAGCATGAAGGTTTCTTCGATGGAGCCTACCCACTCAGAGGTAATGAGGACGTGGCAGGAGTGGGCTCCATGAAGGGGTACATAGGATGACTCAGAGGTAATGAGGAGATGAAAGTTCTATATAGAGGGGTGATTTGTTTTTGGCGGAAGTGAAACGACTCAGAGGTAACATCGACGTGGTCATTTTAGAAATTTTGTGGATCTGTTATCCTTTTTGTGTACTGAGAGTGCGGGTAGTAGATCATGAGGGAGGAGCTATTTCAGAGAAATAAGTTCAGAGGTATGGTCGTACATGACTTACTATCTGAAAGAGTGACCAGAATGTAAGTTCAGAGGCACCTGCGGGTACATAACTCGATGATCTGGGAGAGTTGGAGTCGGCATGTGAGTTCAGCGGTATGAAAGAGTACATGACTCGGCGATCTGGAATTTGGAGAATGTGAGTTCAGCGGTACCCGAGGGTACATAACTCGGCAATCTAGAATTTGGAGAATGTGAGTTCAGCAGTACCGGAGGGTACATAACTCGGCAATCTAGAATTTGGAGAATGTGAGTTCAGCAGTACCGGAGGGTACATAACTCAGCAATCTGGGATTTTGTGAATGTGAGTTCAGTGGTACCGGCGGGTACATAACTCAATAATCTGGAATTTGGAATATGAGTTCAGCGGTACCGACGGGTACATAACTCAATAATTTGGAATTGGGAGATATATCGTTTAGACATAATATTTCTTCAGGAAGTTGCCGTTGACGGGCAACATGAGCAAGTCTCCATTTTGTTTTGCGAGGCGGTAAGCACCGTTGGAGAATACAACCTCAATGATAAATGGACCTTCCCATTTTGGTTCGAATTTGCCGACAGTTTTGTGAGTCATGACCATCGGCCTCCAAACTGTCAGAACGAGATCGCCCACTTGGAATGTCCTGATTTTAACCTTCTTGTTGAAGGCTCCGGAGATGCGTGCTTGGTAAAGCTCGATTCGTTGCTGAGCCAAGAGGCGCTTTTCATCTAAGGCCTCCAACTCTTGTAACCGGCGACGATAGTTATCGTCTGTCGTCAATTGGTAAGTAAGAGCGACACGGAGCGAGGGTATTTGAGTCTCCAATGGGAGAACTGCCTCACTCCCGTACACCAGGGAGAATGGTGTGTTCTCTGTGGCTGTTCGGACTGTGGTACGGTACGCCCATAAGCATTCACCAAGCTTCTCGTTCCAGTCGCATTTGTTAGACGATACGAACTTCTTGAGAAGTTTGATGATTGTTTTGTTGAATGCTTCTGCCAACCCATTCGCTACTGGGTTGTATGGCGTTGAAGCAATATTCTGGATGCGGTGCTTGTCGCAGAACCGATAGAAGGTGTGGCTTGCAAACTGCGGACCATTATCGTGGATGATCCTTCGGGGCAGTCCAAAGCGATAGATGACGTAATGCTTGAGAAAGCTGATCACGCTTGAAGTCTTCACTTCTGCCAGCGAAACAGCTTTCGCCTATTTGGAGAAGTAAACTGTGATAGCAAGTATAAAGCGATGTCCTTGGAAAGAGGGTGGAGTGATCGGACCGATGATATCTATTCCCCATGCTTCGAATGGCCAGGACACCACTATCGGATGTAGAAACTCGGATGGTTGGTGGATGAAGTCCGCGTGGACTTGGCAGGCTTTGCACTTTCTTGTATAGTCTATCGCATCTGCTACCATCGTGGGCCAGTAGTAGCCCATTCGGCGAAGACGGTCTTGCAATTTTGGGCCAGACTGATGGGCCCCGTAGACACCGTCATGAGCTTCACGTACGGCTTCTTTGGCTTCTGCGTTTGACAGACATCGAAGCAATAATCCATCGTAGGATCGGTGATACAGCATTTTCGTCTCTGTATCGTAGAAGAATCTGAGAGAACGCCTTCTGATAGAGGTGGCTTCCTTTGGGTCCTCCGGCAGAATATCGTAGACTACGAAGTCAATGAATGGTTGTCTCTAGTCTTGTGCTTTATCGATCGTCTGAACGGAATAACTCGCCACGAATTGAACATTGTTCTTGGGACAGACCAGTTCATGGCCTATCACATCCACCGATTGATGAGCATAGTTCGGAACCGCTAGGAAAGCGGCAAGGCCAGATAAGGCATCGGCTTCGATATTTTGGAGTCTGGGAACGAGTTCGATGAAGAACCCCTCGAACAACGAGATAATACTGATCGCTATTTGGTGATAGGGGATCATGTCTTCATGGCGAACCTCGTATGAACCCCGGATCTGATTGACGATTAACTGTGAATCGCCGTATGCTTCAAGATATTCTACCCCCAGCTCTCTTGCAAGTTAGAGGCCAATGACTAAAGCATTGTACTCGGCCACATTGTTAGAGCAAGGTTCTGTGAGGAAGTAAGCGCGATTGATCACCAGTCCGGAAGGAGAAATTAGCACCACTCTGACTCCGACGACGACGTTGCCCTTAGGTCCGGTCCTTGAGGTGCCGTCGAAGAACATTCGCCATATATCATCGTGAGAGGTTACATGCGAGTCGGCGACCTCATCTGGGATGTCTTCGTATATTCTGGCCGACTCCGGGCCTGGGTGGGCTGCTAAAAAGTCTGCCAGAGCCTGACCTTTAACAGCCTTTTGCGGGACGAAGACCATATGGTAGGGGGACAGTAATATTGCCGATCTAGCGAGGCGAGAGCTGAGTGCCCCTGTTTTAGTCATGAGGACCCTGAGGGGGTTGACTCGTGATATCACATGTATGGTTTGTCCCGTGACATAGTGCCGCGTCTTTTGAATGGCGAACACCAGGGCGAGGTATTCCTTCTCTATGGCGGTATATCGGTGCTCTGGCCCGACCATCATTCGACTGAGATAATATATAGCTTGCTTATGGCCTGTATCATTGTTTTGTGCTAGCAGAGCGCCGAGGGAATGCTCCATTGCTCGTACATAGAGCAGGAATGGTTTTCCAGCAACCAGGGCCACCAGGACTGGAGGGTTCGACAAATATTCTTTGATGCTGTCGAAGGCACGCTGGCATTCTTCATCCCATACGAATGAGACGCCCTTCTTCATGAGGTGGGTAAATGGCTGACATCGCTCGGAGAGGTTGGAAATGAACCTCCTGATGTAAGCTAACCTCCCTTGGAGGCCTCAGAGTTCTCGAAGATTTCTCGGGGGACCCATCTCCATGATTGTCTTTGTCTTCTTAGGGTATACGTGGATACCCTGGGAGGTGATGATAAACCCAAGAAATTACCGCTGGATATGCCCAAGAAAGATTTTGTAGGGTTTATTTTCAAATTGTGCGCTCGCATTAGGTCGAACACTGTCCTTAGATTATGCAGATGATCTTCCTTAGAGCGGCTTTTGACGGCGACGTCGTCAACGTATCACTCCATGGTCTTACGCAAGTGATCCCTGAAGATGATGCTTATAGCTCTCTAGTAGGTGGCACCAGCGTTCTTTGAACCGAAAGGCATGACTATGTAGTAGAACGTGCCTATTGGTGTTCGGAACGATGTATACTTTTCGTCGTCGGGAGACATCTTAATTTGGTTGTACCCCGAGAAGCCATCCATGAACGACATACGTTCGAAGCCGCAGGTGTTGTCAATCATGATGTCTGTGATAGGGAGGGGGAACTCATCTTTGGGGTACGCCTCATTTAGATTGCGGAAGTCGATGCAGATTCGAATCTTTCCATTCTTCTTGAGGACCGGTACTATGTTGGCGACCCAGTCTGGATGTTGCTCCTCACGAATGAAGCCGCTGGCTATCAGCTTGTTGACTTTGGCTTCAATTGCATCCATGATGCCTGGGCGGAAGCGTCGTTGTTGTTGTTTGACTGGCTTTGCATCTGGCCGAATGTTGAGTTTGTGAAGAGCAATATCGGGATTTAACTCTGGCATATCTTCATAGTTCCAGGCGAACACATTAATATATTCTTTGATGAGTTCCAGTAGTGATTCCCGCTCTTCGTCTGTCAGGATTTTACTAACGAAGATTGGTTTTGGAGAAGAGTCGCTGCCTAGATCCACTTGCATGACCTCGTCTTCAGTAGGAGGCTCTCTTTGTTCAAACCGCTTCTTCCATTGCACATCTAGCTGTTAGGCCCACGGCTCTAATTCGAAGAGTTCAGGCAAGTCTTCACCTTCTTCGTAAGCATTAGCGAACGCCATGTTGACAGACAAGACCTATCTGAATACATCCCCGATGCTGATATCCGAATCAGAAGCTGGTGATCCGGTTGAGTGTGACTGCCAGTCGCATTCCTCATATGAGCTTTCAGGAGTCGTTGTAGGCGTAACATACCCCAGTCCGTATCGGGTCTTGTTATAGTAGTCCTGTGGTTTGCCAGTCGGGACTGGCGATTTTAAAGGTAATCGTCGACCAGTGCCGTACTTCAAACCTGGCGTAATCTTCAGATCATACCCCTGTTTTTGCATGAGATATTTGGACTGGGGGCTATATAGATAGAGTGGCAGTCTTCCGGTGTCCGATTCGAGATCGACTTCTTCTATGGTGAAGGGCTGTGGATCATTCTTCCGACCGAAGATGATTGGATGATCCCCTCCCTCGATTATGCGGTAAGCATCTTCCATGGGAGTGAGTTGATTTGCGGTATAAACATTTGTCACCTGTGTATGTAGGTGAGTGCCTATACCGTGTTCCATAGCATACATTGTACAAAGCTTGTTAAGCTCGATGTAGTTCAAAGATAGCCCTTTATTGATGAAGTAAGGTGTCTTTTCTAGCGGGATTACATCATCTGCGAATGGAACATCAGTGTGAGCGGCCACATACTTGGCCAATTCTGGTTCTTCTTCGGCCATCCCCTGTATAAATAAAGACTGAGAGGATGACTTGGGCAACCTGATCATCAGGGGTTCTGCTGGTGGAACAGAACGTGGAGTTGTTGGCAGACTAGCAACCCCCAGTTTGGTACTCGATGCTGGGCGGGGAGTGGTTGGCTCGCTGGAAGCCCCCGACTTTGTATCGGGGTGACGATTCTTCTTGGGAAGACGTATCGTCATTGGCTTGTCGGAGGGATTGAGCTTCTCCGTTTGTTGCTGGCCGACTCTAGGCAGTCTGATTGTCAGTGGCTCCGTTGTGGGTCTTGGCGCTTGGCCGGACCTTGGCAGCCGGATTATCATTTGTTCTTCTTGTGCCGAGAGGCTGATTGCGTCCTTACGCACAGCGGCCGTAAGGGGTGCGGACTTGCCAGGTTTGCGAGCTTGGAGGTGGATCGTCAGAGCTTCTTCTGATCATGTGGCAGTCTCAGTGCGAGCTTGCACATCTCCTTCACCAAGGTGCCTCTTTGACTTTTGGTATAGGCATGAGTCTGAGTAGTAGGATTCGACCCCTTTGAAGGGATCGATGTCGGTAAATTCTGTCCTCACGAAGCCGTGTTTGTCGACATACTTGAAGTACTGGTGCAGTGTGGAAGGCACGATCATGTAATCGTGTATCCAAGGGCGCCCCAAAAGGATATTGTATGAAGTGTCCGCATCTATGTCACGACCCGCACCCACTATGAGGGTACGAGTACGTAACAGCGCCCAGCCTACGTCGCAGTGTCGGCGGTAGTACGCTGTTCTAAGTCTCTAACTAACCATCAACTCATGCAGTATATAATGTACTCATCATGAACAACTCCGAACGGAGGACAAGTATAAGATATGGTGTAACTCAATCACAGTCTAAGCATGATAAGATAACACAGAAATATAACTAAGAAATTGAAGACAACAATAACTACTGAAATAATAACAACATCTCGAACAATCTCAAATACATCTCAAGTCTCAATTCTATACAACAAGCTCTAAATGAAAACAGCTGCCAGTCTACTAAACTAAATCCCGATCACTCCTGAGTGTCGGGGCCAAAGGTAGCTAACCCGTCTCCTGGTCCGTAATATGTAGGGCATGTGTCCTCAGGGCAATCATCTGTAAAATTTTCAACAGGTCCAGTCAGGACATGAACGAGCACAATCTCATCTAGAAAACCTAAGTAAATGACAAAGAACTATACAGCAGTTATAGACAGTTGTATTGATGAATATGGCAGTTTATGTTCAGGTGATGGTAAGAAAGACAGATAAAGTGCAAGGAAAAAAACTAAACAAGAGAAGAATCATAGCAATGAAGACTGTAAAATAGAACTAGCTGAACCAGGGTAATATGATATAAAGTCTAGACAGCAATGTAGACAAGCGTAACTCCAATGTAAGTCCAGTACAAGATGAATCTAATACAAGATGAATCCAGTAAGGGACGATTCCAGTTATAGTGATCAATGATTCCAGGGTGAGTCTAGCCTATACTCTAACAGTGTGTTTTAAAATACCGAGATCGATATGTAAACGGCTGTAGATAATACGACACATCACACACCTGGCCCGGTGTGAGATGGCTATCATTCCAGTAGATTCCAGTTGGGAGATTCCAGATTGGGGTATGTCTACATGTCTTACTCAAGTATTTTTCCTTCCAGCAAGTGAATCCAGAAATCCAACACAATGATTCAAGATGAGTCCAGCCAAAATATAATGATATCAGTAAATGATTCCAGTAAGTGATTCCAGAAATGATGATACCAGTAATAGAGGCCAGAAAATAAATGTGTGTCGTATACATGAATCCAGAATATCCATACATGTTGTAACAGAGAATCGCATACAACTAACTAGAACTGAAGTACAATAATTGACAAGTAAATGAGAGAACTATCAGAGAATGTACTCGCATAATACTCTGAAAAGAGTAGTATAATATCAGATGTCTGCACCGGAGTCACAATATCCTAAATAGAGCAGTACAAGTTATAATGTATTTAAAATAAGGTAAATGAAGTCTACGATGCAATCTGCATGAATTCTAGGTCAATCTAGGTCAAAGTCAACTCTAAGTCAGATCTGGTCAACTGTCTATGTCAAACTAGGTCCAAGTCAAACTTGGTCAACTCTGGGTCAACCCAAGTCAATACTCTAGTCAAACTAGGTCAATTGATCACATCCAGACTAAATGTTGACTTTTGATCAACTCCAGTCAAACTGGACTAGTCAACTAAGTCAACTAGGTCAACTTAGTCCAATCAAGTCTAATAAGTCTCATTAGGCCTAACCAAGCCTAATCTAGCAATCAAGTACAAGCACAAGCCAATAGGACCACACTAGTACAACCATGCCAAGTACCATACACCAATATAATGTGTATATGTAACATAGGCTATAGAATGATATGGAAAGCTATACTAGCCATGGCATATATAGGTATTATCATCATATAGAGATATACACTCATAGGCTATATGCCATATAGACAAAATATTCATATATACATATAGGCCATTAACCCTTATAATACCTATGGTGATGGACATGTGAGTGTGTTTACAACTAACTTGTGTGTGTGTGTTTACAACTAACTTGTGTGTGTGTGTGTGCAACCTTGACTAGGGTGTGAGATGTGTAAACATGTGTGATACAATAGTGTGTGCCAAAGGTGAATGAGCATGAGTGTGTGTGTCCTGGTGTATGTGGACATGACAGTGGTTTAATGTGTCAATGGTGGTTAGGTGATAGGGTGTGTGTATAGTGTGGTATTAGATGACAGGTAACAAAACTCAGAAAATTGTGACAGTGTGTGAATCTCAACATAAGTGTGAGTGTCAAAAGGGAATTCAGTTTTTAGTGGAGTGGTGTGTGTGTACATGTTTTTAAGTCCTTAACAGTTCAGTGTGACAGGTTAGGGAATTTGGAATAATACAAATGAGTCAATGACAGTTGTGTAGGTGTGAGTGAACTTGAGTGAATAGCAATTTAGTGTGTGTACATTACAGTTTCATGATTCAAACCAATTTCGAATCCAAAACATTTCCAACACCCACAACCCCACTTGACAGTAAAGTAACTCATGTATATGGATAAATCTTGGTATTTAATCATTACCAAAATAGCTAAAATAAAACTGAACTCAAAAAAGAATAAGAAATCAGTAAGAAAGGGTAGAAGTTCAGAATTTTCTAATTTCCAGGACTGTGTATCAGTCCAGCCCCAAACCCATAACCAAAATCCTTTTCACTAATGCAAAACATAATCTAAATTGAAAATCTAACCTAGCAGGAACTATCACCCATGTAATGGCAGTTAGAAAGGTGTTCAGAAATCGAATTAACATAAAACTGAATATCAGTAAAAATGACAGTTCCTACATCCCCAAAATCCCAGCCCAGATTCGAATCCCCCTTCCTCTTGTAACATCTAATCTGACATGAAAGCAACCCTAGCAGTTTAGCATCAAGTTCAGTAGCTAATACATATGATCATGCATTTAACATGGCAAAAAAACACTCAAAAATCAGTTTTAAAAAGAATGAAAAGTTCAAGAAATTGACAGTTTTGACATTCAAGCAATACACATTAATATAACTAAATTCGAAAAAACCTAATCTCCCCACACATGTATACATAGGGATCATAAGGATCATCTAATTAACATCAAAAACCCAGTTTAAATAAATTAGTGAACTCTTCTCAGGATCTCAGGAATGTCATGAAGGTAACTATTTTAACAGTGCATCAATAACAGTTTCATGAAGTCCCCAATATAGGAAAATTACAATATCGATTTAGAAATAGTAGCTAAATCTCAATTCAGTAGGTTGGTAATGTTGGTGTCATACGATAGAGTGTTGGGAGTGTGTCCCAGTGTCCACGAATAGGACACAATCAGTCCAATCACCCACACGACACACAAAACAGAAAACAGTGTACACAAGCATCGTGCACGTGTGTCGAGTGAGGTAGTGACACGTACGTTGCACCAACTGTGTCGTGGTCGTGCACATGTGTCCACCTAGACTAGGGGGACGTTTCCAAGTGCCTGTCCCGTGTCCACATGGTGTCTACGTGTCGATACGAGACCGTATCAGTGGATCAAAATCGCGTGTGTGCGTGTCAGGGAATTTTGATGCGAGCTCGAGAACTTCCTCGACTCGTAACCAAGTGCCACGAAACTTGGTGAGGGTCTAGTCAAACATGGGACCCATCACCTCGTCAAATTCCACGGGTCCTAGTGAAGTGTCGTGTCCTGTGTCAGCCCCAAAATATAGGGGACGTGCACAGCGTGCACAAGCAGGCACGAGACAGTGCAGCCTCGTTTCCTTCGTGCACAGACAACGAGGACCCACAAAATTTTGTGGGGGTCCTGTCAGTCAGAGCCCGCACCCACACACCAATTTTTAGGTGTCGAGGTGCTGTGTCGTGTCCGCTAGGACACTCGAGCAGCAGGACAGCCCTACGAGGCCCGTGCACAGTATCGTACGACGATGCGTGTCCGATTTGGACACGAAATGTGCATCGAATCGTGCTCAGTGTTCAACACAATGAATCTACACATCAAGAGCTTCAAAATCATGTAATTAGTTTAGCAAAAATCGAAAATAAAATCCTTAGAGGCATTTCGTCGAACACCTAACATACCCTATGGCACGTGTCCGATACGGACACCAAACGGACACAAAATCCACCCAAATTCGAGGTACAGCTAGGGGACACCTAAACCTAGCCTAATATGCAAAGAAATCAAAATAATAATGCAATTTAAAGGGTTTTACCTATAGGTACAATTTGTAAGAAAAGACTTCAAATGGGGGGTGCTCTTCTTGATGGCCAAATGCTCCAAATTGATCCCAAACTGAAATATCTCTCCACCAACAGTCTATAAACTTAAATTAAAACCCAATGCAAAAGACTAGGATGAAAAAGGAGATCAAATGAATAAAATAGGAATTTTTGGAAGGGGAAAAAATACCTTTCTTTTCTCCAAGTATTGGGATGATAAAAAGAGGCAAGCCCTAACGAATAAATATTTATATCGGATGGGGATCCCTATGTGGCTGTTCATAAGCTCAAAAATTAGGGTTAGGGTTCACTAAATGGCCCATGGGCTTAAGTCATGATCAATCAAATCATTAAGTCATAAGTTATTTCATGAAATCACAAGCTATGACTTAAATTCACTTAAACTAATCCTCATAATCCAAAATTAGTTTCTAATGACTAAAACTAGGTTAACCTAAGTTAGAATAGGGTCACCATGGCTAGGGTTAGCTTTTAGGCTAGTCCACTAGGTCTCAACAAGTCAAAGTCAAACTATAATTCACCAATTCAACAAATCACCAATAATTCAAATAAGTCAAAATGACCAAATTATCCCTAGGCTAAAAATAATAATTAAGTCATCCTAATGAAATGGTTGGGCTCTAGGTCATGCAGTCTCTCAGGTTTCACTGGCAGCACATCAAAATCATAAGTCATGACTTAAACCAGTTTTTAAATAGTTTAAAAGTTATTAAAAATTACTAAAAATCCTAATGTGAATCAAATATCAATAATTAATAATTATAATTACAAAATTTCAAAATTATTCTCATCTGGAAAACTGGGTGTTACAATCTATAACGTAACAGGTTGCTTCTGACTGAAGATCGCCAATTTGGCACTTCAAGCGGATCTTCCCAATCGGGTAGCTCCTGCCCGAATTGAAACCGCTGATGGCGGTGCTTGTTGGCGTCAGACGATACATAGGAATGCAGAGATGATGTAATAGACCCTTCGGGATGATGCTTATGGAAGAACCAGGATCAATGTGCATCTGATCCACCTTTATGTCGCCTATGTATCCAGTGTAATATAACGGTCGATCGTGCAGTTTGGTTTTGATGAGCATATCCTATGGAGTGAAGACAATGTTGGACATCGCTCCCGTGCAAGCGCTGTCTTGGAGATATGCAGGCGGGCTCTCTCCCGTGAGGTTGACCTGAGCTAGATATGCATCGACATTCTGGAGTGCGTCGCTCAAAGCCGCACGAACATCCTTGGAGAGTCTTAGGAACTCTTATAATGACAATTTGGCCGATGTGTTGGCCAATTGCTTCAAGATATCAAAGTTGTAGGGCCTTTCCAGTCCATGAGGTGCCTCTTTTCGGAGGGATTTGTCAAAGCGAGTCTCCTTCGGCCTAGGCTTGTCGGTCGTCTGAGGTTGGGAAGGTCCCGGAGTGTCAGCAGTGGCCGGTTGATACTGTTCAGCCGAGTTATCTAGCGTAGGTTAGGATTAAGCACCAGACCGAGTGACGATAGCTGTGGCTTCTTCGACATCTGCCGAGATTGTCAGACAAGATCTGACCTTTTCACTCTTCTTCCTGCCCATGAGGAGTGGTATGGACTGAGTCACCTCAGGTACCAAGTCTGGATGGACCCACATGACTTCCCCTCATGACGTGGTAAGGGTACTAGACCAGTAGCCTAATCTCGAGGAGGTAGAAGATTAGCAATCTCCATTGTCGTCCGAGGGATGGGTACCACACCATCTTGAGTCTCTGTTGGAGGGAAGCTGCCAAACTGTACAGACACCTTGTTGGCTGCCACGGTTACCTCCTCGAAGTCAATGGCCGTAGCCTTTGAATCGATGAGATGCTGGATGTATCGCTTCAGTTAGTAGCAGTCGTGTGTAGCATGGTTGACGTAGCGGTGGTAATGGCAGTACTTTGGGCTCTCCATTTCTGCCGGTCGAGGTTTTCGTCTTGGTGGAGGGAGCTGAATTCTATCTCCTTGTATGAGCATGTCCAAGATGGACTTGACATGACCATCTTTGAAGGAGTAGGTCATTTGCGGCCATTGCTTGTCTGCCTGTTTTGACTCAGGTTTCTGGGCTATGTCGGCCACCATAGCCTGCTTGTCCTTGTTGTCCCGATTGTTGGAGGAGCTATCCCCGTTGTTGTTGTTGGTATTAGGGCGCTTACCCTTGTCCTCTCCCTCTGAGATATGCAATCCCAGTTGGCGAGCCTTCTTCAACCTGTCCTTGGCGCTAGTGGCACTGATGATAAACGTCTTCCTGTCCTTAAATTGACTTTCACCCATCCAGAGGCTGATTGTTGGAAGCAGTCTCTTTTGGCAAATTTTAATTAAGGAGGAATCCGGATTACCGGACGGCAACTTCATGGCGGTCTGGCAGAACCGCTCAATATAGTTCCTTGTCAGCTCTTTCTCCCCTTGAACGACGTCCATGAGGGTGGACATTATGATGTCCTGTCCTACTTCGTAGAATCTCTCCAAGAACATACGCTTGAAGCTGGTGAAGGAGTGGATGCAGTTGTCTGGCATGTTATGGTACCAGTCGAAGGCGACCCCTTCCAATGCCTCGATGAATAATCGTGTAAGGATGGCATCGTCATGGGATAGATGGTCGGTGGTGACCTCGAAGTAAGTGATGTACCGACTTGCGAAGGTCTTTCCATCATATAGATTGATGTGGAATGGTTTATACTTTGGTGGAAAGGAAACATCTCTCCACGCAGCGGGATACGGTTGTCGTATCCTGAGGTCTTGGAAGTTTTTTCGGGCGTGGAACATGGCTCGGAGCTCTTGGACCTCTTTTTTTGCTTCTCTGGCTTCGTTTGCAGCGGTAGGAGTCGACATTTCAGGAGGAATATTGCCCGAGTTTGGTGCCACTGAGTTTGAGTCTTTATTGACCGCGGGACCCAAGTTTGTTTGGCCAGGCGTCCCTCCTTACAGAGTAGGGAGGGCTGCTTTGATCTCGTCCACGGATTTGACCAAAGTGCACAGTATGGCCTCCAGAGTGTCGATGTGCTGGCGATCACTGGGACCATCCTGTTCG
>JANAVB010010199.1:22161626-22176435 GCA_029216955.1 Iris pallida
ATCCTGTTTTGCGCACCCCAAAAGAAAGTCGAGAACATACTCTCCATTCGGTGAAGAACAGCTAGAGGGGGGTTACACGCTGCTAGCGTGTACATGGGGATCGAAGTAAGAACTGACTTGATCAATACGAGCTTCCCACCTGGAGACAGAATTTTATTATGCCAGCCGTCAAGTTTGTTGCGGATGCGAGTGAGTAATTCCTCATACATACCCCCATTACGCTGTCCCGCCATGAGAGGGCAGCCTAAATAAGTGAATGGTGGGGATCCAATAGTGAAACCCGTCCGAGAAGCTAACTCAGAGCCTCGTTCCTGAAGAACGTTCTTCGACATATAGATAGATGACTTTGTCTTATTAATAAGCTGCCCAGAAGCTGCTTCGTACCGCATGAGTGTGTCAGATACCTTGGATATAGATAGGAGATCACCTACAGAAAAGAGAAGTACGTCATCCGCGTACGCCAAGTGGGTGATAGGAGGACATCCTCGAGGAGATATGTACGGAGTAAAGCCAACGCTTTCTGTTAACTCTTTCAGATTGCGTGAGAGTGCCTCAGCTGCAATGATGAACAATACAGGTGATAGGGGATCTCCCTGACGAACTCCACGAAAAGCCTGAAAGTATTCAGTAGACTCGCCGTTGATAAGTGGGGCATACCAAACATTGTTGACAAGCCGAAGAACAATGTCGACCCATTTGTTATGGAAGCCAAATTTCTGAAGGACCTTCAACAGGAATCGCCAATCCATCCTATCGTAAGCATTCGTCATATCCAGTTTAATAGCCACATTCCCACCTCTGTGTTTCTTGTTCATCTTAGCCACCATCTCCTGAGCAAGGAGAATATTATCCACAATTTCTCTACCTTGTACAAATCCACTTTGTTCAGGGGAGATAATACGAGGCAGTAATGGAGCCAATCTACGGGATAATAACTTAGAAATGATTTTATTCATCACTGAACACAGGCTGATCGGCCGATAATCACCAAAGCTCTTAGGTTGCTTCACCTTGGGGATCAAGATCAATGAGGTATTTGTAATCGACCTCGGCAGTGCGAATCCATCCACGAACAGGCCCACTGCCTCAGTCATATCTTCTCGAATAATATCCCAATACTTAATAAAGAACAGCGGGGTGAAACCATCAGGATCCGGAGCGCTATGTTGATCCAGTGACTTGATAGCTTCAAGAATTTCATCCTGTGAAGGCAATGCAATAAGAATGTCGTTATCTTCATCTGTCACCAAGTGAGGGATAGTATCAAGAAGTTGATTATCCTCTGTTATATTGCCTCTTTGATAGAGTTTGGAGTAAAACTCTTTAGCATGTGCGTGAATCAAAGGCTTGTCTTGAAGGATGTCCCCATCATCAGTAGTGATCGAATGGATATGAAGGGATCGTTTGCGATTCGACACACATCCATGGAAGTATGCAGTATTTTTGTCACCATCTATATCCCATTTGATTCTTGATTTCTGCCTCCAATAAGCTTCTTCTATGCTCACCCTTTGTTTAAGTGTAGCCATTGCCTTAGAGAGATGAGAACGACTACTCGCTGTGTTTTGTTGCTCGTGCAAAATTTCGGCTGCCAAAACATCGTCTTCTGCCTGTTTAACTTGTTGAAATATGTCACCATATGTATTCCTACTCCATGCAGAAAGCAACTTCCTACAGGCGTCCAGACGTAAAGCAACCCGAGTAAGCCCGAGCCTATGATCAACTGAATTCCATGCTCTATGAATCAATGGCAGAAACTCATCGTGGTTAACCCAGAAGTCTAAGAATCTGAACTGCTTTCTGCCCATGGCCGTATTCGATTTAAATTTGATAAGAAGTGGTGCATGATCTGACTCAGTACGGTTGAGATGTTCGACTGTCGATAAAGGCACCAAATCTAGCCAATCATTATCAACAAGAACTCGATCCAGTCTCGAACCCCGCCGCCCATCCTCCTTTGATTTGATCCAGGTATAACAGCTACCCGAGTAGGGGAGTTCCGCCATGCCAGACCCCAGCACGAAGTTGGCAAATTCTTGAATCGAAGCTTGATCTGGAGCTCGACCTCCTATCTTCTCTTCCGACCGCAGAATAGCATTAAAGCCTCCTCCGATAGCCCAGGGGGAGTGAAGTGAAGGTTGTAGTTGTGCAAGTCTCTCCCAAAGCAATCGACGACCTTCTTTAGTGTTGTCTCCGTGAACCGTAGTAAAAATAACAGGTAGAGGCAGCATATGATGACTGAAAGAGACTGTCAGAGCTTGTTCACACGAATCATGAAGATAAATATCACAGTTATGTTTAGCCATAACCCATATATTCCTACGTTCGTTAGAGAAAGCTTGAGAGAATCCGAGCTTAAGTTGATAGTGAAGAAGCTGACTACTATCCACCTTCGGCTCAATAATACCAAGGAAAATAATCTAATGACTTCTCACCAGAGATTTGATTCTTTTAAGAGTCATTTGATTCGCAATTCCTCTAACATTCCAGATAAGTGTGTTAAACATTAATGGAGGATTTGGTTTTACCAGTAAGAGTGGATCACTGCCGTGTGACTCGATCCGTAGGCGCCACCGCCTTAGGTTTTCTTTTCTTCTGTATGGTTTCTGAACCACCGACAGTTGTCTTGTGAGAGCTCTCGACGGCCTCATTGGGTGGTCCCCCGTCATCCGCCTCAGCTCTCTCGCCTGCCTGCGCTCGATCGACTTCATCTGCCCAACTGATGATATTGTCCAGAGGAAGTTCGTCGACTAGCTCGCCTTCCTCAAGAGAACGGCCATTAGTAGCGTGATTGATGACGTCCGCTACAGACGGGGCGTCATTAATGACATTAACCGCCATTTCCAATTCTGTCTCACTCGGCACGCTTTCCTGCAGTTCAGATGCACCGATTGGGCCGACTGTCTTGTCCATCTCTGAAGTGTGAGTGTCATTAATGATGCTTGTGGGTTCTAATTGGGTAGGTGCTTCAGAATTATGAGCACTAGCATGAATGTTCTCTTCCAATGTCTGAGCTTGGTTTACGGCCTGGCTTGGAGGGTCTACTGTCGTGGCGTTATCATCATTAGAGTGCTGTCGATCATTAACTCTTTGAAGAATAGAAGTGACTTGCAGTCCTGTCGATCTAGGCTTGGTAATTACTTCTGCCTCCTCCTGTTGGTCTGGTTGCATGGCCTCCTTTCCTTTATTTTTCAATTTGCACGTCGAGGATTGGTGACCTTGGTGATGGCAATGTGAGCAAAATAAAGGGTTGTATTCATATTCAATATGTTGCCAAAAACTTCTACCTTCCGATCTGTTGATCCTTATTCGGTGTTGGATAGGCTTGCTAGCGTCAACTTCAACGAACACTCGGGCTCTGCTAGGACGAGACAGATCTGTCGTGGCTTTATCAAGCTTTAGGGGAGTGCCAATCGCAGACGTGATGGCAAACAACGCCTCCTTTGCATAAAGATGATGCGGAAGATCTGGAAGATCGATCCAAACTGGCATGAGCGAAGATTCAAACAATGGTGAGAAATCCGGCTCCCACTTAAAGACACGCATCGGGGCGCGAGAGATGAACCATGTATCTTTAGATCTAAGTCTAAGGAAGTCTTCCTCAAGAGAAGGCCGAATAAGGATGTGTTTTTGATCAATAACTCCTGCTTTGATCTCTCCTTTGAACTGAAATCCTGTCAGGGCTTTGCGGATCACTTCGATGGCCGGCTTGCTGTGGGAAAACTTCCCCATAAGAGCGAAGCGGAGAGTGGACGCCAACGTTTGTTCCTCCTCATCCGAGAAGGCGATGGAGCGCCTTTGTATGTTGATACAGATCGCGCCGCCAAGTGAGGGGTAGCTTCAGCCCGACCAGCGACCGCATCTGCAAAGGACCGAGCCATCCTCGGTGACGCCGGCCCGGCCTATGGCCTAGCCGGAGTCGGGAGGGGCCGAAACTCTTGTACGATCTCCAGGCGCGACGCTAGGGCAACGCACGCAGATTTTATATATATATATATATATATATTATATATATATATATATATATATATATATATATATATATATATATATAGTGTTTATACATATTTATATATCTAACTATACCACAAATTCTATACAGGCAATACAATATTTTAAATATAATCGATAATAATAAAATAATATTATATAAAATAATCTCAATAGTATTGATAATAATAACAATAATAATAATAATAACAATAACGAATCACAATATCCCCTAATCGGTACGGCATCCACTTAAAATATGTCTACATGAAATCTTTGTGTACACTGGATGCCTACATGGGCTTGGGCTCAGTTCGGATCCAGTCCGGGCTAAAATGGTATAATCGATTTCTGCAAAGTCAATAAATCTAGTAATAATTAATTAAACTATTTAAAATGGTCATGCTATTACTTGGCCTAGTTTTTCTAGTTAGGACACACTGATGGCTTGGCCTTCCCTGGCATGGCTAATACACTAGTCAAAGTACGCCATTGCACTATCCGTGCCACGATTCCTAGTCGTCTGGTACTCCAAAACTCAACCATGGCTAAAGTCACCTACCTTAATAATTATCTAAATAATCATTTATAAAATTCTAAAATCACTATTTAAATCAAAAAAAATATTTCGAGAAAATTTTCCGAGAAGGGAAGCTACAGACTTCTACCCACCTTTGGTCACACTGCTCCCTCGAACTAAAATCTTATAATCTTCAAACTAGTTGCTAACAATCCTAGCAACAGATATCTAGGGCATATGGCATCTATAATCCTCTCCTATCTATCAAGCAACTCAAGATATAACAAGCAACAAATTTACACAAGTAGCTAAGAAATATTGATAAATTCTAGTAAGCATGACCATTCGTCGTTCTGAAATAGGAAGGACATGAAGATAAGGAAGAATAATCGAGAGCAACTATGAAGTTTAAAGAGCGATAGAGAGTATCCATACAGATAGAAAGAGAGTTTATAAAGTATTGACTTATTTGCTAGATTGGGCTACTCTAGTCTAGTCACTTGTTAAATCGGAGAACCCTTCGCTTCTTAGAGGGGCTTGCAACCCGTGCAATATAGAAGTTCCGTTCTCGAAATTCTAAACAAGGTTCCAAAATAGAATGGAATTTGAGAAATCAAGATTGTGATCTTTTTTGCGGTTATTTAAACACACGGGCAAGAGATATAATTACAATACAAGTTCATATCGCGACTTTCCGGTAGATGGAATAAGGGTTACGAATGACTTCACATTCTAAGATATGGAGACTACCTATTAGGTATAGGGACCTATTTTCAAATAGTTCAGTTTTATAGTCCAAGTATGGTGGTATGTATGGATGAATTTTACTGGGTCTTAATAGGTTCCCTGATTGGACATCAATCGTTGGTTGGATGAACCTTAGATTTCAATCTATACTGACTGGACAAGATCCCAAGATAAAACTATTTCTACTAGGTTAAGGTAACCTATAATAGGATTCCTTCCAAGTGGTTGAGCTAGTTGCCAGTCAGGTTGGTTAGCTAGCTTCATAAAGCCCAAAAATGCACCTTCAGTGACTTTTGTGTTTAAGTAGCACATGAGGCCTCAATTGGGTGGCACACTAGTAGCATGCGCGTAGTAGGATTCGATTAGATCATAACCATATGTTGGGTCGAAGGAATTGATTTGAGGTTGGGGATCTAATGGAAGTCGGGAAATATACCAGTATTATGGTAAGGATTGTAGCTAGTCCTTTTGACCTGATAGTCGTACCAAAAAAATATAGTACAAGGAAATGTGTTTGAGTGGGACATGATATGTCTACATAAGGTGGAGTCGTCTATGTCTTGTATATGAATATTGTTAGGAGGTAACAGCTGGTCTCGTGCTCCGAATATTAATAACACGACCGGGGACACGAAATGATCTACATAGAAAGTGGGAGTCCATGGGGGCACTAATTATCATCCTAATGGAAATTATTCTAATCAATCGGTAATCCTCGTATATCCCAAAATTTTAGAAGGCTTACGGTCAACTCACCTTAGAAGCTATGACGTGGTTTTTAGAATAATGAGATTAGAAGAATTCTAAAATCCGGATATTATACCTCGACTCTTGTTAATAAAAAATAAGGCACATCGTAATGGAATACGGTAGATATTAGTCAAGTCAAGGATCGTTCCTCAATAAATGGAAAACGAGTGTGTACAATGATACATGGTCGATAAAATAGAATGATCTACTCGTCCATAGTATACAAGAGTTATCGACGGGGTAACCAACTCTAAGACACATCATATGAAAAGATTTCTAACAACTGAGTCGTGAATTTCTATTTGTGTCAACCTGCCAGACTATTGTCACAAGGTTTCTAGTGGTGTGGGCTGTAATGATCATGTATTGCTGTTGATAACTGGTAAATCATATTATGATAGAGTATTTAAGCTATGGTATTGGCTACGCTAGTGACTGTGGTATTCCAATACTAGTTGGGTCTTAATAATAAAATTTACATAACTAGGGTAATATTTGTTGGAAACCAATCTCGGGATGGGTGTCTACCATAGTCTTGGTAAATGATTGTCCTTACCTTTGTCTATTCATCTCATGTCTAAACTGTGGGCTTTGGTCGAGAAAAGGTTGGATTAAGGCTTAAGGGTTGCTAGTTAAAGCAAGCTTTAAGCAAATAATTAGAGACTCACAACAATTGGTTTCTGGAGAATAGATAGTCTCCTATGTTGGCATTTTGGCTAAGGGTAAAACCCTAATCATTCTCAAATTCAGATGGCTAGAAGGTCCCAATAGTAGTTTGAGGGTCGAGAGGAGAACGAGTAACTCAGGGCAAGGTACTGGTCACATGGTTGGCCGATGGTAGCTACACTTGTGTATACAACTATCATAGCCATGGGGGACACTCTGTATCTATCTACCAATTACGAGATTTCGTCTTTCCAAAATAGTGAAAGACAAAAACAATAAAGGGTTCAAAAAGGATGTCATTGAATACAATTACGTGATTCAAAGGCAAATGTATAATTCAAGAGGAATTGTCAATGCAGTCATGGATGAGATCCTAGACACATTTATATCTCAATCCACGTAGGTTAATAAGAGGGAGAGCGAACCGAGTGCACTATGGTTGATCAGACCGTAATACATCGATTCTGATTAGACAATATGTTAGCAGACATCCCCAATAAACATGTCTTGAATCAAGCTCGATAAAAGAGTAAGCTTGCAAAACTAGGCTGTAATAGCAGAATTGGTCAAGATAGTCAAAATATAAATATGCGAGATTTTTGGAAAGGAGGCACAAGTAGTTCGAGTTTTGTAAGAATCAAAACCTTACCGGTGTTCTTGCTTATACAGTCAACCTACTATCTTCTTATTCCCAAGGCCTTGGTCGACTAATGGGTTATGGACCTCTAAATTCTATATTCTAAGTAAACCTATTAGTGTCAATCAATTACCTCGTTAATAGATCACGAGGACCACAGAATGCTAGGTTGGGAGACATGCTACCCAACTTACAGAGCTTTTACTAATTTTGGCTTTTGATCTTAGGGGATATACATGGCATTTTTTCTATCCTCTATAGTATCCTAAACTTGTAATCACGTCTGAAATTATTTTACCGAGGAATATGCCTCGCTCGTATACTCTGGCTGTGGTAAACCCTTGGTTCCATGATTCAGATGTGATAAGCTATCAGATACTGTACCTTATATTGACACAAGGGTATCTAAGATCTAAAGAGGTCAACGAGGACATAGTTTTAGCAATGTCACACAAGTCTACGATTTTTTGAAATAATTTTAACTCTATGGGTCGTGCCTCGCCAGTGCGCTGCTGGCTAGCTATTGCAGTCGTTAAAATTATTCCAACTATATTCCTAAGAACTTCAAGGAGCTTCTAGAGATTCAAACTAGTTGACTATGTTAGAAAGCGTAAACATCTGCCTATAAGTCTCAATCCTTAAAGTAAAAGATTGATAGGGGTGGAAATAGCTGAAGATAAGATAAGTAAGAACATCCTAATCTTTATTTCATATGTATTTCAAATGATTGAGGAAAAACTTTGAATCAATCTACCTCGAACTTTTTTATACGAATAACAGAATCGGAAATTATAAACTAATTCCTTACATCAAAATAGGACTTTAAATAGGCAACTATAACTTATGATATAGGGTTTATATCTAACAGAGCAAAAGAAAATTGAACAGTGTATCAAGATTAGAGCCTTAATTCTAGAAAAGCCTAACTTACCAAGTGAGTAGTATATCCACATTGGATCATATCGTCATATCAAAAGTAATAGTGTATCTACAGAGATCTGGCATGCTATCTAAATTTAATAATTTGTCATCTAAATTGCATGACCTATCTGACAACCATAACTACCCAACGGTCAATTTGAACAAGGGACTCCTAGTCTTTGTCATTCTCTTAAATCAATTTAACCCTAAGTTGTGAATGAGCATTTTCTAGTCGCAGGCTCGCAATAGTACGACTAACTTAAGTACTATCACGAGTTCGCATATTTTGCGAAAACTGACCTGCATGGGCCACCACAAAACTTGTCACAACCCACACCCGCTTTTCGGATACGAGACGTGTCCAAGCCAGCCTACACCGTAGAGTCGGCGGTAGAATGATGTCACGGCCAAGATACTCAAAATCACGAAATATATATTTATTGCTCATTCACATTATTAAATCAACTTTACAAATTATAAGGTTTTACAACTTCACATTTACTAGAAAATATAATGTCTCATAAATAGAAAAGACAGCTAATTCAACTATCTAGGTTGACCTCAGCATACCCATGTCTTCCCAGTGCTAAGAGTGATTGCGGCTAAACCTGAAAAATATTGGTTTCCTGTCACGACCCGCACCCAGTGTAGGGGCACGAGAAGTGGTTATGTCCAGCCTACGCCGCAGTGTCGGCGGTAGAACGCTGTCCTAGGTCACATTCATCTAACATTTATAAGGTACCTATATAGTTATACTCTCCGAATAAAGGAATAATATAATGTATAGCTCAATCACAACTAAGGAAGAAAGTACGATAAGATAGATAGATAATCAACAGAATCTACAGATGATAAATACAAGATAAGAGAGAAAGGTAAATGTCTAAGATAAACAACTCCACTAAAATCCAGAATAACAAATCCCCAAATAAGTACAAGTGTATCCAATAAGACAGAATGATAAATAGATACTGGTCTAGCTAGCTAGCCTAGACTAGTGGGGTAATGTCCTCTGCAAGTGCTGGGTCCTCCTGACAGTCCAGCTCACATGTGTCATCTAGGCCTGCTCCATAATAAGTGGGACAGAACTCCTCAATATCATCTGTAATATTTCAACAGGTCCAGTCAGGACGGAAGCGAGCACAGTATATCTCACGCAGTTCATAGTATGACAGAATATATAAATATTTAATAGAGTAAGATACATGAAATGATGCAGAATATACATGAGTAAAAGAGAAAGAACTGTAATATAAATAGATACTATAAGTTGAGAACTAACAGTGAACTAGTGATTTAGAGTACAAGATGAACATGTGAACGGCTTGAATTTGCACATGAGTAATCTAAGGGTTTGCACATGAGTATACTACTTTGGAATTGTTCACATGACCATTTATACTCTCCCGTACCCCAATCAATACAGAAGGATCCAGACAGGTTATATTATTGCACATGATATCACATGAAGGCCCATAATAGAGTGCACATGATTGTATACATGAGGGCTCCGTGAACATGAGAGTACATGAATAATGAGAGTGCACATGAATGGTAAAAGCACAGGAGTACATGATGAAAGTAAAATGCACATGACATACTGTAACCCGATGCTCCCGAGGGGATAACATCTCATAAAGGGATCCATATAGTACCAATCCATGTTAACAATGTGACATCATCAAGTAAAGTAATCTAGAGCGTAAATGTAAATCCTATCAAGTATGAAACAGTCAGAGGATGTACTCGGATATCCTGAGTATCTGAATAAAATACTGCCTGAGGAGTGGTGTCTGGCTCCTATTCAGAATAGTACAAGTCACAACATATCCAAATTGGTAAACAAACTGCTACGATGCATTCTACATGATGTTTGGGTTAATCTAGGCTAAAGTCAACCTTTGGTCAACTCTAGTCAAACTACTCTAGTCAAACTAGGTTAACTAGGTCAAACCTAACCCAAACAAGTCTCACTAAGCCTAACCAGTCTATCCTAGCAAGCACATATCATTCACAAGTCACACAAGTCTAACGACACACAAGTCACATGTGTATACATGCCATATACACTTAGGCTATCACATAGGGCTAAATCCCATAGGCTATATGCCATATATAGTTTATAGGCAACACACATATTCCACACAAATTATATATACTAAATTAATATAAGTAACATATATATATATATATATATATATATATATATATATATATATATATATATATATATATATATATATATATATAGGCAATATACATATATATTACATATAGAGAGATAGAGAGAGAGATATATACATGTGCATGTGTGTGTGTTTCAATATTGTGTGAGTGTGTGTACATGACATAGGCTAGAGTGTATCTCAGTGTGTGTGTAGCATATATGTGTGCATGTGAATATAGGTAGCAGTATTCTAAGATTTGGGCTCATGTGCAAGAGTGTAGGGGTGTCAATTCTCAGGTTTTAGAGAATGTGTGTAAGTGTGATACATACATTAGTTTGTAGGGTGTGTGTGTAGATGTGTGTATAGGTGATAGTGTACAAATTACAGTGCACAATATGTTCTCAGGTTTGTGCTTAGGTGTGTGTCAATAGGTTTCTATTTGTAGATAAATGTGTGTGTGTGTATAGGGATATTAGGAAGATAGTGTTCTCATACACAGTGTCTCAGCTCATGTGTGATGTGTAGGGATACATTATGGCTATAGGGTGTGTGTAACAGATATTAGAATCGGGTTTGAGTGTAACTATGTGTAAATTCTCAGGAAAATTTAGTATAATGCATAAAGAGTTTCAGGATTTAACAATTATCAGTAGATAGGTTAGTAGTGTGTGTGTGTGGCAATATTGTGTGTGAACATTATGTGACATAGGACAATAGCTACTAGGGTGTTTCCTGTGTGTGTAGTGAATAAAAATAGTGTACAATTATAGTGTATTTAAACTCAGGAAATGTGAATTCAGTTTGCACATTAACAGTTCAGGATTTCAGTCCAAAAACAATTCGAAAGCCAACTATCTACTCCCAATCATGAGAACCCTAACATGAGACTAATACTCAGATACATATAGGTGAATTAACATTTGCAAAAATCATTTAGAAATCGGTTTAGAATTACATTCAAAATCTTAGAAATTCAAACAGTGAACTATGTATCAGACATTTAGGGGAAAATCAAATTCGAAGTCCAAATACAATTAGTATCCCAAACTGATGGTTGGTAATGAAAGACACACATGTGCACGTGTCCATAGAGTAATCTCGTGTCACCCAATGTCGGATACGGCGTGTCCACATCACACGAACACTACACGTGCACAAACGAATACACAGTCTCGTGCGCGCATGCACTCATGTCTAGGATACGACACGAGACATGACGTGGGTGTGCACCTAGGTTTGCCACCTCTAGGGCTACGACACAGACATACTGTACCGTGTCAACGTGACTCCAGGATGCGACACGAAGTCCGTGTCAAAGCCGCATGTGTCACGTACACAGTATAGGCAAAATCCAGTACGGGCCCTAGAGAGTGTCCGACACGACACGAAGCGACTCGAGATTCGAGGGGGATCGTGTCAGTCACTGTCCCTCGGTCCTCGCCAAGTGGCGCGTGTTAAATCACCGTATCCAGTAAGAAAAATAGCCCGAGCAGCAGGACAGTATCCCGCGGCTGCAACAGCATGTTCGTGTCCATAAACTGACAAAACACAACACAAAATTCATCCACCAAAGACATGAAATCACAGATGAACCCTAGATCTATAAATCCATTCAGAAACAATTCAAAAATAGTGCAAAAATAGTGAGTGAGGCATTTCATCGAACACCTAGTTCTAGGTTAGGATACGTGTCTGATAAGGACATGAAATCAAATACAATTGACACCAAACTTCACTATAGCTAGGGGACACCTAGATCTAGGCTACTATGCAAAGAAAATAGAATTAAAGTACAATTTGAAGGGTTTACCTATAGGTTGCAAATGACCAAGAAAAGCCCCAAATCGATTGATTCCCGTTGCTAGCCAAATCCTCCAAATTGCCCTCAAACTGAAATTACTCTCCATGAATATCAAATAGAGGAGGATTAAAATCTATTGCAAAAGATTTGGATCAAAAAAGAATTAAAATATATTTATTATGAATTAGGAAAGATGGGAACTACCTTTCCTTTCAAGAAGTTGGAATGATACAAAAGAGGCAAGAACAAATGAAAAAGAGATTTTATAGGGGAAATACCTATGTTGGTCGTCCACTTAGGAAGGAACTAGGGTTAGGGTTTCATGTCATGGGCCTTGGGCCAAGTTGCATTAGTCATGGAAATAAATTCCTAAGTCATAAGAAATTGAACCTAGTCTTATTCTCCTATTTCAAACTTGGTTCTACATGACTAAAATTGGGTTGACTTAAGTTAGACTAGGGTCCCACCATGCTAACCAAGTCACCATAACAAGGGTCAACATCTAGGTTAGTCTCCAGAGTCTCAACTAACAAAAATCAAAAATAACAATTACCATTCCAATAAATCAAAATAATTTCAAAATGAACAAAACGACCAAAATACCCTCAAGCTAAAATATGGTAGTGACATTTCCAGTCAGAAATGGAACGAGTACATTCTCACAACAGATTCAATAAATGACAAAATCTATAAATCTGCAAATAATAATAATAAAATACACGACGAAAATACAAGTATAAAATCATGACAGAAACTGAGCATGGTGAACAAGGCAAGTGAGTACTAAAACAGAGAAGACTTGTAGCCAGCAATATATACTGTAGAACCAGACACTGTACCTATCTAGTGAGTTGAAATACTACTTCGACATGTAAACGGCTAAGGAAAAATCCGGCAACCCGCACATGAAATGTGCGACTGCTATTAGGCACAAATAAGATCCGACACGTCTCACATGAAGTGTGCGACTGCTATTAGGCAAGAATAATTTACGTTTGTTTACATGTCTTGAGTATTTTCCCGCCCGACTAGTACTCATGGATCCAAACATGCCACGAATACGATAATAAATTGGTCACGAACAACATGTAAAGAATCCATAACTACTATCTCGTGTAACATCGTGTCAAAAACTAATGGAATATCAATATAAAATACTACTACGTACATGATTCATAGAGATAATCAAATATGAGAACTATCAGAGATGTACTCGCCTGAGGTCCTGTACTGGTGAAACCGATAATACTATATAACTTAGTTAGTCACAACAGTCAACACATGTAGAAGTCTCCGGATGTTGAAATAAACATTAGCAACATTTGTAGAATAATCAAAGTAGCTAGAATTGTCTGTCCTTAAGTCCAATTCTGGATACAGGGGCAAAACCGTAATTTTGGGTCAAAACGGTGTCCGTCGTTGGACCCGCTTTGCACCAAAAAGTGTGTCAGAGTATATGGTCTCTAAAGTCGTCAAACTATATGTCAACATGTCTGGTTTTTCGATACGAATTCAACCGTATGTCCGAAGTTAGATTCTGGCAGGCCGCGTACAAAATTGTCCGTTGAGTCGGACCGTAGGGCCCGCAAAACGGCGATCCGGTCAACTGTCTCAGAATCGGACCAAACTTTTCATACAAGACCAAAAAAATACGGTCCTATTGGCACAAGTTTTGTCTCGATCTGACGAATGTGCACAAAGTAATTGAAAAATTTACACAGAGACCGATACGGTAAATTTTGACGGATACGCATTAAATTCGTCGCGCACACGCAACCAATTTGAATTCTGTCAATGCCCATTCGTCTACGAAGCCGATACTCACCTTTCGATGCTGTCGGTTCGCGACCATGTCGCCCGGATTGGCGGGACGCACGTCGTATCGAAGGATTTTATTATTTTTAAAACATGTTTTTGGTAAACTTTGGGATTCGATTTCTCGATACGTCGTCGATGATTTGACTTCTGTAAAAACATTTGTGAAGGCCTATAGGTTGTCTATAAATCTATTCAAACACAATTTTGAGGCAGTCAAAGGATTGGCAATTTGTCGCCTTCCAAATCAGGGGTTTGGACTATTTTGTGTTCTGTTTTTTAACATACTTTTAGTCGATTTCGAATCAATTTCCCGGTAAATCACAAGCAGTATATTTAAAACTAATTTAAGAGTTGCAGGGTTAGGTTGTGGTTGTACCAGATCAAATGGTTTTGAGAAACGATCCACCGTGCGCGAAGAATTCCCGCGACGAAGTGGCACATCTGCTGCTTGTTGCTGTCGGTCCCGTCCGCGCCCGTACGCACGCACGGCCGTCTGCCGCCGGCCGGCGGTGGCTGCGGCGCTGCACAGCTGCCTGGGCGGCACGCCGGCCTAGGGTCGGGTTGGGAAGTTAGGGTTTTGGGTTTAATGCTCTCTCGCTCGCTCTGCGTGAACACACAGATATATATATGCTCGGGTTGTTGAAAAGGGTCGGGTGCGCTCGGCTGAGCTGGGCTTGTTGCTGCTTGTTCTTTGCATTCCTTTTTCTACTTATTATATATAATATATCTATATAATATATATATTAGATAAGATATCTATAATATAGATAGTATATAATATATATATACAT
>JANAVB010010199.1:22177325-22328164 GCA_029216955.1 Iris pallida
ATATATTATATAATATATATATCATATATATTTATATTTATATATAAAAAATTATATAATATTTATATATATATATATATATCTATATATAATATATATATATATATATTCATTTATATATAAAAAAATTATATATATATATATATATATATATATATAATATATATATATATATCTATATATATATATATATAATATATATATATTAATATATATTAACCTTTATTTGACAAAAATAATATAACCAATAATAATGATAATATTATATAATAATACCTCAATAAAATAATAATAATATAATAATAATAATAATACTAATAATAAAATTCAATAAACCAATAATGGTGTATACCATTATGTACAGTCTAATAATCTCAAAATGTACAAGGACCTATTTTATACAAATGTCATGATATCAATAATAATGATATTTATAACATTTAATTAACGAATACTTAGAAAAAATTCATTAGATCACTAAAGCGGAATACGACACAATCATACCAAAATACATCAACAGGAATGTCATTGGACGTTACCGCATGATACATGGGCTTGGGCTTGGGCTTGGGCTTGTGTTGGGTCCAATCTGGACTAGTTTGGTACAACGTGTTCCTAAAACTCAATAATAAATTAATAAGTAAATAAATCTTCGGTAAGGGTTAAGTCGCAACTTGGCCTTATTTTTATAGTTAGGACATCACTATGGCTCAACCTTCCTATGCATGGCTAATACACTAGTCAAGGCACGCCACTGCACTATCCGTGCCGTGATGCCTAGTCGTCTGGTACTTCAAAACTCAACCATGGCTAAAGTCATCTACTTAATAATTAACTAATTAATTATTTATAAAATCTAAAAATCACCATTTAGATAAAATAAATAATAAAATATATTTCAAAAAATTCGAGAAGGGGAGCTACAACACCCATATGAGTAGTACGCTCATGAAAGACCTTGGGTGATAATACTTTTGTGAGCGGATCCGCTAACATGGAGTTTGTCCTAATATGCTATATGGACACTTTAATCATTTTGAATTCTTTCCTTCACAACCAGAAACTTTATGTCAATATCCTTGCCTTATACAAGTTTCTGTTGTTATTGGAATATAGTACTGCTGATTTATTGTCACACCATAATTTTATGTGGTCGTTCAACTCCGTACTGTAGGCGTAGCCTTGTGACAAAATTTCGCAACTATATTTCCTGGATAGATGCCCCACAACATGTTATAAACCTTGCTGCCATGGTGAAAGAAATTATGAGTGCATGTTTGACACTCATCCAAAATATATCTCCACTAGTCAGCATAACCTGATGTGGATCTCCTGTTGTGTTGGCATCCAACAAAATCGGAGTCGGAATACCTGATGATCTCCAGAATTATCCAGTCTCCTACAAAGAACATATAATTTCTTGTTATCTATTAATTACTTAAGTAGTTTGGCTGCTACCCAATGATCCATCCATATTTGCTCAAATATCTGCCTAACATCCTAATATGTACGCAATATCCTGACGCGTGAGCATACATTAGACTCCCTACAACTGATCATGAAGGAAAAATATGTTGTATTTTCTTAATTTTAAGGCTAACCTTAGGGCACTTGATTGAGACCGAATTTGTCGCCTTTAACGAGAGGTGTTACCTGGTTTGCATTGAATACTTTAATCAATATACAAAGCCAAAAAATTATTCCTACTCCCACTGAACTTGTGATACACACAATCTTCAACAGTGTTCATCTCAAAGCCAAATGAGATAATCACTTAAAGTACCTTTGACGAGAAGCTTGCTTAAGTTCATAAATAGATTTTGTCAATTTGCAAACCATATTCTTTGGGTCTTTCGACACAAAGTTTTCTGGTTGCACCTTATAAACTGTTTCATCAATATTACCATTGAAAAATATCATTTTAACATCCATTTAATGTAATTCAAGATCAAATGTACAACATGTGCTATGATTGTTTTAAAGGAGTTTTTCAAAGATACCGAAGAGAAAAAACTCTTTAAAATCAATCCCAAAATTTTGAGTAAAGTCACTAGCTACAAGACATACTTTATACCTCTCCACATGACCCTTCAAATCATTCTTGGTTCTAAATGTCCATTTGCAACCAATGGACTTCATACCTTTTGGTAATGGGACAAGTTCTTAAACTTTATTGTCTTGCATGGACTTATACTCCTTATTTATTGTATCAATCCACTTTGAGAATTGGAACTTTTCATAGCTTGACGGAAGCTGATTAGATCATCTTCCAACATCCATAGTCTTCCTCATGTTCCTAGAGAAATATGATAAATATTATCCGAAATTATATTTCTCCTTTCTCTGGTGGACCATCTTAATATAACCGGTTCTTGAGTTTGTTCCTTACGAATAAGTACCTTATTTTGAATGGGGTGCCGCTACGTTGTCGTTGTTAAGGTATCTCAACAATGAATTATAGAGGTAATTCGACATTGTCTAATTGAGGCTCCGAATTCACTTCTTGATCATGATAGGTATAGAATCCTGCACATCGTCAAAAGTGATAGTAGGAATCGTAATTGATTCCTTCTCAAAGACTATGATCCTGACTTTATTTCTTTCCGAAACTCAACATCCTCAAAAAAATATTATACTTCTCGCCTCAAATTTTTTTTCTTAGTGTGGGACCGTATAATTATTAATCCTTCGATTTGTCAGCATAGTCAATAAACTAGTTGCTTGTAATTTAACTTTGGTCTATCTTCCTTTTACACATTCAATACCGACATTGAAGTCTATAATGTCAATGGAATCCAAATCTCATCAGACACAAGTCGTTCAACTCTATTTCTGGAGATGTGACCTAATCGCTTATGTCATAATGAGGCCAAAATTTTATTATTGTTAATTTTGTGTTTAGTACCACATGAATTCACTTGCAAGGTTTAATTATAAGATGCAATAATTTCAACTGAATATAGGTTATTATAAACCTTAAGGGAACCGTTACCAATAATATTTGAATTTGAAGATAGACTAAACCTATTGTTTCCAAATGAACAATGATAACCAGATTTGTCCAATAAGAAAACCAAAACTGAATTTCATCTAAAAGATGGTACAATAAAAGTGTCTATCAAATCCAAATAATAATCGGTTCCTAATAATAACCTAAAATATACTATTGCTTCCATTTCTACCGAATTGTCGTCACCCACATAGATGTATCTTTCACCATCAATTGACTTTCGGTAACTCAGGCAGCCCACAACTAAAATAAGGCAAATTAGCGACGTCATGATACGTCGCTAATAATAAAAATTATGTCGCTAATCGTAATTGGCGACGGATTTAGCGACGTAAAGTGAAGGTCGCTTTTTAGCTAGTCACAGATGGCCAATACGTCGCCCTACGTTGCTGTTTGCGACGTCCCGCCCGTGTCGCTAGTTTGTCGCAAAGTTAGCAACGTAGAGCGACGAGAACTTTACGTCGCAAACTTAGCAACGTAGTTCGACATTGTAGCGACGTTTAGTTCTATTGACGTGATGACGTGGCAATACCTGCCATGTCAGCAAGGCGGCAACGTACAGCGACATACCGTCGCTAATTTGCGACGTATAGCAACATCCACTTTCCGTCGCTATCCGTCGCTATACGTTGCTATACGTCGCTAACCGTCGCAGAATACTGAAAAAAAAATTTAAAAAAATATAATGTGTATTTTTGTTATATTGTGTGTCTATGTTTACAGTGTGTGTGAACCGAACACTGCATTTCACATACACTGTAAACACAGACACACATCATTACAAAAATACACGTTATATTTTTTTTAATTTGGGCAGCACCTCCTTTGTATATCAGATCATTGCTTCTAATCCAGCATAGATATATTTGTCATCCCCGTCGAAGATATCATCATAATTAATAGTCTCCTATCATAACATTCTATAACTAATAGATGAATAATAGTCTCCCATCATAACAGTCTACAACTAAATATGATACATGTACTCAATGAAAATACCAACAAATTAAATATCACAAACATACATGTCCAACAAACATACATGTCCAACAGAGTCAAATAATAATAAAAATTAGTGTACAAATGGTCAATGGGCCCATAGGGCCAATAAATACAAAGATGATAAAAAAAATCTACTGGATCACTGAGGACCCCTACCGCGCATCTGGGATAGCATTTACTCATACTGCTCCTGTGTGAGCTACACCGTAGGGGCAGTAGGAGGCAGTACAATGTCTGGAGTCAGCGCCGTCGATGGATCGGAAGGACGTATCTGCTCCAGCTCTCGCAGTCGCTCTCCATGCGCAGCAAGGGTACTCACCATCCTCTGAGTACTCTCCTCAATCGAAGCCGATACCTGAATGAGTGAGGAAGACATGGTCCTCTGCGTTCCCTCCAGCTCGACCTGTCTACGCTCTATACGCTGCGTAGACTCGGTGAGCGTGTGCAAGCTGGCAGCTGTAGCCTGCTGCAGACTCATCAGCTCCTGTATACTGCACTCGATCGCATCAAATCGTCCGGTGATCATCGGAGGGTCGTATCATCGCTCGTCCACATCAGAAATCTGCTGCTGCAACTCGCGACGCAGCTCATCGATCTGATGACGAATATTCTGAGCTCGTGATGACGTCTGCGAAGCCGGAGACTGTGCACTGACAAAGGGGGCCCGGGATGACTCCGAAGCCAAATACGTGCCGTAGGATCTCGTACCATAGTACCTACCCTTCTAAAGCCAAATAGGCAGTTGGGAGGAAGTACCAGCCCCTCCCTCTGCTGGCGCACTAGCAGAAGCAGCCGCCTCCTCCTGTAGCCGAACAAACTCGGCCTAGAACAATGTTTGTTAACGTGTAAGTATTTGCTAAAGTCTGTATTAATATCTATTTTCCTGTTTTCTAAATTATAGTAAATTAATATAAAGAATAGAACGTACATATGCATGTGTTGCCCTCTCGTCAATGAACTCCCTAGCCCTCCGATGGGCGACCAGGATGACGGTCACCATGTTGGGATCCTCATCCTTTTTTACCTGTTAAATTATATTATCTATTATTAGTATTAAACTTTCTATCGAACTAGATATAAATTAATGTCCGTCATAGGAAACGTACCAGACGAGGAAAATGCTCCGTCATCGGAATGGAGCCACCATACCACTTACCGGCGCTCGACCGTGCCACCTTGGCCTTGTCAGACCGCTCCTGGTACTGGGCTCGCTGAATCTAGCCTTCATCGCAGTCCACTGCTCTGGCGTGATCCAACCATGGATCGGCTATCCGTAGCGATCAAGAGACTTCTGGTCGTGGATCGCATCACGGATGAGCTTGCCTGCGACGGCAGAAAATTGGGCCTCGATCTTCGTCGCCAGGTGTAGTGGATAGAAATTGGTCCTCTACAAGAAGTAAAATAGAAAAGTTGTATAATACACACAAATGATTATTAAAATTTAAAAATAAACAAATTTTTTCCTTGAAGTGGGCGAACCAAAAGGCCATCCTATCTGCGGGAGCATCTGAGTAGTTAATCCAAGGCCCACCATAGTTCTGCCTCAGAAATACCCCAGTTGTCTCTGTACTGCAGGAGGCCGATATCTATACAGTAATAATTTTCATGAATATATATATACATATAATCATTTGAGAAATATATATTAACTAATTAACTTACTTCGTAGGCCCGTCCGTCCAAATCTCCATACGCGTCTCGCCCGGGGGAGCGCATGGAGGGTCGCTCTCACCTCCTGCCTGGGTAGGATCAGTCTGATCATCGTCCTCCATATGCTCGGTGTCGGCTCCCCCCATGGAGCTGCCGGCAGGAGGAATGCTGGACGCGGGATCAGGAATGCTGGAACTGCCCTGTCCCGGTAATAGACCGGGAACATAACGGAACAATGGCGTACTCGGAGATGAGGATGAGGGTACGGAATCTCCATCTCCAGCCCGAGGCTGACGGGACTGCCTAATATAAAATCCTCCACGTCGTCCAGATGGTCTAGTCATACCTGATAATAATATATGATAATAAAACAAAAATACATATTTATATGATAGACATCACAGATTTTTAAAAAATATCATAGTCACAGATAAAAGTGTCACTAAAGTGTCACTAAAGTGTCACAGATTTATATGATAGAAGTGTCACTAAAGTGTCAAATATGATGATAAAACAAATGTACAGATTTAATCCTCTTCTGAAAATTCATCTAGTTCGTTTAGCTTATCTTCTTCTTCTTCTTCTTCTTCTTCTTCTTCTTCTTCTTCTTCCTCCTTCTCTACATCTTCACTTTCATTTGCATCTTCCTCTTCAGATAATTCTACTTCTTCTATACAATTAGATGTGTAATGAGGAGCTTCCGTCGTGTCCACTTCTATAATATTTGTTACAAGAGGTAGTTCATCCTCTTGATAAGCTATATCGTCAACGTCAAAGGTATTTCTAGCTTTGGTCTTACATACTGTCCACCAGTCCGACCTTGTTGTTCCCCGTTTAGGATAACTTGTGAAGTACACTAGTTGAGCCTGAATTGATAGGACAAATGGTTCATAGGCTTGATATCGACACCGATAGTTATATCAACAAGACCGTGCTTGTCTACTTTCCAACCTTGACCTTCAATTGGATCGAACCAATCACACCTGAATAACACAATCTTAGCAGGCTCTATTCCATAAATATATGTCAGCTCCACGATCTCCCGTAGCACGTCATAGAAATTGTTGCCCGCATCAACATCTTTGTAGTTCGAAGATCTGATACACAAACAACTGTTTTTGGTAGAGTCGAGATCCACAAAGTTGTCTCTGATCGGGCAAGTTGTTGACTTGAACTGAAACCCATTAACACAGTAGCTTGGCCATATTTTTGCAGCATAAATTGGTCCCTTGGCTAGCGTTCTAATAGAATCATTCTCAAGTCTTGCGTATGGACGATCGACCTAAATACCACGAAAGAAGAAATTAAGCTCATTCTCAATCAAGTGCATATACAGAAAGATAATTACAGAGTTCTCAAGTCTAACATATGCACTCAACCATGATGGAAAATAATGCCTCATTTCTTGTTCTAGTTCTTCTTCTGTTATGTGTGGCCTACCTGACCTCACATCATCATTAAATATGCTGAAAACAACATCGTTCAATTAATGTAATAGTATAATAATCAACACTATTAAAATAATGTAGACGTATTAATTACTCCCCTCCAGTTTCTCTACTTTCTCCTCGTTGCAGTTGAGTAATACATACACCTGAGCAGCCCTTAGCTCATCATCGTTCAGATATCTCTTCTTTATTTTACCCAATGGCTTTCCTGGAGCATTGAATACCTTCAGTATTATATCATTACTTTCATGATCTCCGTCGTCGTTTCTGGAAGCTCTCGTTCTATTAGTTGCAACATGAGGCTTGAAATACATCGAACAAAAGTTTGTAATCTCCTCGAGAACATAGGCTTCACAAATAGAACCCTCGACCCGTGCCTTATTTTTCACCTTTTTTTAGGTGATTCAAATGTCGCTCGAACGGGTACATCCGACGGGTCCACCAACACGTGCCTCATATGATAGATGAATCGAAAAATGCTCCATAGAGTAGAAGAATCCAGGAGGAAACACCCTCTCTAGCTTGCACAGTATTACCGCAATGTCCTTCTCTTGCTTTTCTAGACGATCAACGAGCAATTTCTTAGAACAAAGATCCCTGAAGAATATGCTAAGCTCCGTCAATGGATCCCAAACTGCCTGCGGTAAGAATTCCCGAAATGCAATCGGAATAACCTCTCCATGAATACGTGACAGTCGTGGCTCTTCATACCCGTCAATTTGTTTTCCTTCGGATCGACACATCTTCTCAGATTTGACACATATCCGTCTGGAAATGTTAGGCCCTGGATCCACCGACAAAGTCTTACTTTATCCTCCTTGTCCAGCGAGAAAATTAACTTCGGCAGAAATTGTTTTCCATTCTGCTCTATCAAATGCAACACATGGCGTTTGCATATTTCTTCTAAGTCCAACCTGGCCTTGGGATTGTCTTTCGTTTTTCCCTTTATGTCCATCACAGTATTAATTATGTTATCAAACATATTCTTCTCAATATGCATGACATCAAGATTATGTCTGATCAGATTGGTACTCCAGTATGGCAGATCCCAGAATATGCTCCTCTTTGTCCAGTTATGATCTCTACCAAATCCATCGCACTTGTACCCAGTTGTAGCATCTTCGATAGCACTTAGAAAATCTCTAATCTCCTTCCATATAGTGGCTCCGTACCACCTTGGCGGTGGATCACCCTTCTCTACAACGCCGGCACGGAATGCATTCATGTTCCTTCTGAACGGATGATCTTTTGGCAGAAATTTGTAGGTCCTAAAAAATCAAGTTGCACACATCAACAAAGTCAGAAAATCAAGAAATACAACTTTCAGATGAACTGCACAGACATCAAATTGTGTATCCATCGGATTGTGCATACAAGATTGCGCACACTCCCAAGCCCGCAGGTTGACGTGGCAGATCATCATCATTACCTGACACAAATCAAATCTTTTGACAGCTGACAGCACGGAGAACGAGGCGACTATTTGTTTAATCGTGCAGCACGGCGCTCGAAGACAGCTGGCAGCGCAATCTATGTTGGCGTAATCCATGTTGGCGCAATCCATTTTCTGTGCAGTTCAAGTTGGCGCAATCTAAAACCAGCGCAATTCAGTGTGCGTGTTCTATCAACACAAATGGCAAAATACATGTGGCATTCATGCCATCAATTGCTCATTACGTGGCAACCGTCTATGCACGATCATGCGCATTTCAATCAAATGATGCCATGTGTCCAAGACAGTTGGCCCATGATCCAGTAACTGTCTGCGCAGTCCATTGTTGCGCAATCCAACTGCTGCGCAATCTATCATGCGCAGTCCAGAATAACTAAAAGTTAGTTATTTCTCAGAACTCTATAAATAGAGTTTCAAGTCTCCATTCAAAAGGGGATCAATAATCAGAGATCAGAGATTAGATTATAGAGAGATCAGACTTCAAAGTTTAGAGAGTTCAGGAGTTCTTGCCCAAGTGCTGTTGCATTCTTCTGAGGCTTTTGCCTTCAACTTCCGAGGCTTTTTGCCTTCAATTCCAGAGTTGTCTTCAACTTCAGAGGCTTCATCTTTAAAGTTCACATCGTCCAAGGGATAAAGCAATCGTCATCTAGATTGGATTCCTAAAGTTGTACCATTTCCAGAATTCAAATTGTAATCTTTTACAAAGTTTGTATCAATAAAGTTCTTCAACTTTTGTTTTTGCAAACAAAATGACGACTCTGCTGGGGAAGACTTCCTCCTCCGATGAGGAAGTGACAACTCAATGTGACGTAGCGTCTATCGGAAAGACGCAGAAGACACTGGTTGTGAAGATCAACCAGACAGCCTACGAGTCTATGATCAATTCCAAGACCACTCCTCGTACTGCAACCACTACTGCCACAAGCAAAGTGTGCCCAGTGTGGGTCCCAAAGACTGCTGCGCATTCTATTAATGCTGCCAGCAAGACTTCTGCACAGTCTGCCAGCAAGACTGCTGCGCAGTACAAAGCTTCTGTCATCAAGCCTACTGCTGCACAATCTGCTGTTGCCAGTACACAGAAGACTTCATATGCTGCCTTGGCTAAGTGCAAGACTCCTATGCCTCTGGCGCAATTGGCTGCCAATTTGTCCATGCAAACCAATATTCCAGCATCCAGAGTCCACCCTAAGCATTCTGTAGCAAGAACTCCTGATGCGTAAACCACAGTCTCTGTGGACAGAACCAGTACGCCATCCATTTATGCGCAAACTGCTCCTGCGCAATCTAAGAATGATAGCCTTTTGGCTAAACTCTCTTCCTCTCATAACAAGGGAAAAGGCTCTGCTCCTCTTCTCAAACACAATGTTGCTCCTGTACAGTCTACTGGGGGTAGTCCTTTGGCTATTCCTCTTCCTCTAATTCAAAATAAAGGAAAAGGCCCGTTGGTCTTTTCTCAAACTTCCTTGTCCCATGACTTGGAAAACAATAGAGGGAAATGCTCTTTAGCTAACCCTTCTTCACAAAACAAAAGAAAAGGCCCTTTGGCCTTTTCTCAATCTTCTTCAGTTTTTATCGAAGAAGATCAATCTGAACGTGCCTCGGCACCAATCAGTAATAGAACTCTTTCAAACAAGGATTCTTCTTCCCTTTATAATAAGAGAACTTGTACTGATCAAAGAGGTATTCTTCCTACCCCGGTAGCAGAATTCCAGGACCGTCTGACTCTCAAGATTTCCCGATCCAGACAGGGAAAACTGCTGGTGTCTCAAACAGAAACCCCTGGGGGTGAATTTGCTGATCTTAGAACTTATCTTAACAGACCTACTTCAGTAAAATGCAAACAGCCAATGCCGACGACCAAACATCATCAAAAATAAATCTCCAAGGTTAAAAATCCCGACACTTATGCCAATGAAGTAAGTACTTCCCTGTACACCCAAGGGACTAAACATTTAAAGAATCGGAATCATATTCCGAATATTATCAAAGAACAGATCCCTCAGAGTTTTCCTCGTCCTGCTGTTGTTCCCGATCTCCGAGAATATCTCAGACAAAAACGAGACAATGTTTCAACATCTTCAGTTCAACCATCTGATCATCATTGCAACCACAAAGTCATCATCCAATGTTGTTGTCAAACAACAAAACGATCTGTCTTCGATCGCCTGACTTTTATTAAATCTGAAGCTATGTCAGAAGAAGATGAAGTCTTGTATGCTTCTATCAACATGACTTTCCGAGACACTGGAGGTAGAAGGTGCTCTAAACATGGCAAACCTCGTAAACCAAGTCAACGGTATTTAGAATTACTCCAAGAATCTTCTGAAGGAGTGTTTCGACATATCCGTTCTCGAAGCCAAGATACAATCGATCAAAGAAATCTTCCTCAAAACCCTTCAGGTTATCTTCCTACTTCTCAGTCAGGAGATGATTCTTTCTACGACTATGATGCATACAACAAAAGCTATGAAAAGACAGTGTCTTCCACTGTACCAAGAGAAGTGACAGCTTATGTTGTCAATGAAGATCCAGATGCTTCAACTTCTGCAAATCAGGAACAGCGAATTGCCGTACTAGAAGACAAGCTAAAAACCATGGCTGAAATGGTTGCTAGAATGCATTCTGTCATAGTGGCACAACATGCCACACCACCGACTGTACCTACTGCTAATCCAGAGATCATAGCATCTTCAATACCTGCCAATACTGGGCTGCGGGTAGTGTCTCCTCAAATGTCTCATGTACAAGTACAAGTTCAAACTACACCTAGTCAATCAGGAGCTGGGGGTAGTGCTTACAATGCTGTTCCTCTTCCTACCACTCTAACTCAACCTGCTCCTTCTTCATCGTTTGAAGATGCCAATGAAGCTGTCAAACTCTTGCGAACCCAGTTCGAAGCTTTCAAAGAAAAAGACAACTTGCAAAGATTGGGGATCAAGCAGCCTTATCCAGTTGAATGGAAAGAAGTCCCATTCCCACCAAAATATAAAATACCAACGATCTTTTTGTTCGATGGCGGTACTTCTCCTAGTCAATTCATCAATCATTTTGAGATAATGACCGTTCAACTCCAGCCAAATGATGCTCTTCTTACCAGAGTGTTCGTCGGTTGTTTAGCCGGCGTAGCATATGACTGGTACAGAAGTTTGCCTGATGGTTGTATCACTTCCTTTTCAGGTCTCAAGCAAATCTTTCTAGAACGGTTCTATGAAGGATTCAACGACATGACTATATCGGCTCTCAACAAAATCAAATAGAAACACAATGAAACTGTTGAGAGTTTCATCGAACGGTTCCGCCGTGAAGCCTTGAAGATGCCTCCCGGGACTCCAGATGCTGTCACTATTGATACTTGTAAGGCAAATCTTTTGCCTATCATCAGTATGTGGACAGGATCTACCCAGTTCCAAGATTGGCCTTCATTTATTGTCAACGCCAAAGCTGCAGAAGTGAGTGCCGAGAAGTTCAAACAATTGGGGGTACAGATGTCTAACCCCGATCGAGATGAACACCAGACGTCAGGTGGTGGCAACCGCCAGAACAACCGCAAAGCAAAAGAGACTTTGAACATCAATTTGAACAAGAATAAAGAATCTTTGGCTGTCAATGTGGCTCCGCCTACATCCACTCCGACTCCTTCTGCACCTCCACCGAGGGAACCTCGTCCGAAAGTAGAATATTCCTTCGACGAGAATGACACTGCAAGCATCTCTGAATGTTTACTCAAAAGCAACAAGATTCAGCTCCCAGACCCAAAGAAACCTGATGAAGTCGGTAAGACAGATCATCCTAAATATTGTGTCTACCACAGGTTCATTGGACATCCTACTCGAGCATGCTATGTGCTCAAAGGCAAAATTCAAGAGCTTGTCAATGCTGGTGTCGTCACTCTGCAGCAAGACGAGAAGACTGTTACTGCAAATATGGTTTCAGTCCAGTTTGGTGACTTTCCTCCGCAAATGGTATCGCACGGTGTTATTCCTATTCCCAAAGCTACTCTTGAGATTGAGAATCTCCCGCCTCCACCAAGTGAAGGTCTTGTTTCCTTGTCTCTTGACAACGGCGAAGTTATGTGGATCCATCCAGATCTTGTTTCCGAGTTCAAAGTTTCCTCTTCTTCTAAGAAGAAAGATCGCTCCAAAAGCAAGACAAAGACTTGCAACATGGTATCTTTTGACCCTATAGTTGACGAAGAAATTCTGCTAGGCACCAGATCAGGAAAAGCTTACTTGAAGTATCCTGATACTCAAGAGAATCCTGCCTCTTCTTCTGAACCTGTTCCAGTACAATCTACTTCCTCTGAAGAGATCCCTTCCACATCCTCGCCAGTTGTAGTGCCTATTCCTTCCAAGCCGGTGGTTGTTGACAAAGGCAAGCAACAAGTCCGCTTTGACAAGCCCCTGAAGAAATCATCTCCTACAGGACTTGAAAAGCCGTACAACTTTGATATATTGGCTCAATTAGCCAATACACCGGCTAGGCTATCAATTTTCGAGCTCTTGTATCTTTCTAAAGAGACTCGAGAAACTCTAAGTGAAGCCCTTATGCAGGATGAAACTTGCATAACTCTTCTCAAAAAGCCGGAAGCCGAACCGGTATCTTGTCGTTATTGTCACAGCGTATTAGAGTTAATTCCAAACATCACTTTCACTCAAGATGATATGCTGCTGGAGGATAATAGACATGATCGTCCTCTCTACTATACGGGGTATGTCGATTCGATGAAAGTCGATCGTATCCTGATAGATCCAGGGTCTGCACTCAGTATCATGCCAAAGACAATGCTAAACGCATTAAAGATACCAGTGCATAGTCTTTCAAGCATAATCACCACTATCTTAGGATTCAACCGAGGAAGGAGTGAACCTTTGGGTAAGATTCGCCTAAAACTCCAAATAGGCAATCTTCGTACAAAGGTAACCTTATATATTATCGATAATCATGGTTGTTCTTACAACGCTCTTCTGGGAAGACCATTCCTCCATGAACATAATGTTGTTCCATCAACTCTTCATCAATGCTTTAAATATGTCGATGACAAAGGAGAAGTTCACAAAGAAGTTGCAGACCTTTATCCTTTCAAGTGCGTCGAAACGTATTGTAACGATGCTCATATGTATAAGGAAGAATTTATGAAAGTGGTATTGGCCATGGATACTGAAGAAGACCAAAAAGCGGTACCCAATGACACTCTCATCATATCTGTTAAAGGGCGTGTTTCCCATCCTCAGTCCTCTAAACCATTGGCTATTCACTTGCCAGTTAAGAAAGAATCGGTTGATGGCGATCAAGATAAAAGGGAGCTCACCTCTTCTGAGCCACTTGTTATCGACTTACGTCGTAACAAGGACAAAAAGCAGCTCACTTCTTCTGAGCCACTTGTTGTTGATTTAACTCACAAGAAAAAAAGGGAGCTCACCTCCTCTGAGCCACTTGTTATTGACCTTCGTCGTAACAAGCTTCCTCCACGTTCTTCTTCTCCCCCTCTTGTAATCAATCTGACTAAGCCTGCTAAGGCTGAAGGTCCTGCTGTAAATATAGATGTACAAATTAATGAAAAAGTATCTACTTTCCAGTATACTGATGTTATTTATCATACTAAATGCTATTTGGATATGTTAGATAGCTTCAAATCATTTACAATGGAAGTTGTACAATCTCTTCAGACAGAAGTCTCATTTGAAGATCCAGATGACTCTTACCGTATTGTCCCTGCTCGAAAGAAAGGCAAAAGTCCAATACTTTTTAGTAAAGGACCAGAACAACAATTCAGCTATACGGATGATAGTAAGCTTAACGATACAGGACATCTACAACTCCGTTGTTATAGTCAACAATCAAAAGACATCATCCGTAAGATGGGTTATGACTTTAAAAGTGGCCTCAACTACGGTAAGGGTAGACGAACTCCCATTCGTACAACTGTTCCAAAAGGAAAATCTGATATATACTATAACAAGACTAAAAGAGGTCTTGGATATGTTTCTCCTCCGATGTTATTTCCAGCAGTTTCCGACTCTGATAGCGAAGAACGTTCTAATTCTTCCGATTCCAGATCATGGAATTCTGACACTAGCATCGGTGAAGTCCATCGTGTGATCGTATCTTCTAATATGGTCTCTGCTGAACTTCCGGAAGGCTACGATGAGGACGTTGAAGAAAATCCTGAAACAGATCCTTGGGCTCAACAGATGGATAATCAGTGGGTACTTCGATTTGAACAAAGAGAACCTCCTACTGAAGATTAATTGGTGCAAATTGATGCAGGAGAAAGCGAGTCCCCTCGTCCAATCTTTATTAGCAAGAATCTTCCAGAAGCAGATAAGCAAGAGTTGATTCTTCTTATTAAAGAATACATTGACGTCTTTGCTTGGAGTTACGAAGACATGCCAGGTTTAGATCCCAAAATTGCTACTCACAAACTGAATATTTTGCCTAATGCTAAACCAGTCAAACAGCAGCAACGGCGATTCAAGCATGAAATGATGGACGCAATCGATGATGAAGTTAAGAAGCTTATCGCTTATGGCTTTATTCGAGAAGAACAACATCCTGATTGGGTAGCCAACGTTGTTCCAGTCCTGAAGAAAACCGGCAAAGTCCGAGTCTGCATCGACTTTCGGGATCTTAATGAAGCATGTCCGAAAGATGAATTTCCTCTCCCTATCACGGACGTCATGATTGACAATACCTGTGGGTTCGAGCGAATATCTTTTATGGATGGATTCTCGAGATACAATCAGATCAAGATGAATCCCGAAGATGAAAAACACACATCTTTTCGCACTCCTCGGGGAGTCTATTGCTACACAGTGATGCCATTTGGTCTCAAGAACGCTAGTACAACTTACCAATGGGCTATGAGTACCATTTTCAGAGAACATCTTCGCAAAACTGTCGAATGTTATGTTGACAATATCGCTGTTAAAAGTCGTCTGAAAGAAGATCATATCCAAGATTTGAGAACAATCTTCAATCTCATGCGTCAACATCAGCTCAAGATGAATTCCACCAAGTCATTCTTGGGTATCTCTAGTGGTAAGTTTCTCGGTTTCGTTATTACCTCTAAGGGTATACACGTGGATCCCGAGAAGATCAAAGTCATTCAAGAGATGCGTCCTCCACGCAACCTAAAAGAGCTACGAGGATTCTAAGGTCGACTTGCGTACATCAGGAGATTTATTTCGAACTTGTCTGGACGCAGAAGGGTGTATCTTTTATTTGGACTAAAGAATGTCAACAAGCATTCGACGACATCAAATGATATCTCATGAACCCACCAGTCTTGGTGCCACCAATCTCAGGTATTCCATTCTTAATGTACGTCTGTGCTATAGACCATTCGTTGGGTGCTTTACTCGCCCAAAAGAATAAAGAAGGTCATGAACAAGCCATCTACTATCTCAGTCGTACTATGATTGGTGCTGAACACCGTTATAGTCCGGTTGAAAAAGAATGTCTAGCCCTTATGTTCGCCGTTCAAAAGACAAGGCATGACATCATTGGTCAAACCATTCATGTCATATCCCAAGTCAATCCTCTTCGAGTACTGATGAAAAAACCTAGTACCCTCAATTCTCGGCTGGCTACATGGGCCATTCTTCTAGCCCAATATGACATGGTGTATGTTCCTCAAAAGTCTGTCAAAGGTCAAGCACTCGCGAATTTCTTAGCAGCTCATCCTGTTCCAGAGACGTCCAAACTTTACGATAAAATTCCAGATGAGACGTTGGAAGTCAATATGATCTCTGAAGAATGTCCAACCTGGCGTCTATTCTTCGACGGAGCATCCAGATTCGGATCCAATGATGCTATTGTAGTAGGAGTTGGAGTTGTTCTCGTTTCTCCAGACGGATCAACTATCCAAAAAGCTTATTCTCTAGATGAATCCTGTTCCAATAATATAGTAGAATACAATGCTCTACTCATCGGTCTTCAATTAGCCAAGCAATTGGACATTGAATATCTTGAAGTTTACGGCGACTCTAAGCTGGTTGTCAACCAGGTTAGAGGAACTTATGAAGTCCGTCATCAAGATCTGGTACCTTACTTTGAAGTAGCAATCAACATGGCTACATCATTCAAAGCTTTCTTTATTGAATATTTACGTCGAGCTTGCAATACTGAAGCAGATGTCTTAGCCAATCTTGCAGCAGTCTTAGCTGTTCCCATCAGAAGACAACAAGTGGTGGTTATCTCTAATCGAGAATTATTTTGTGTCAAAAACAATCGTAACATCGAGTTCAGTAATTTTGCTGAAATTAATGTTATCAATGAAGATTGGAGAACTCCTTTCATCGACTTCGTGGTTCACGTCATACTCCCCAAATATCCTAAGGAGGCTACAAGTATTCGACGACGATCTCTACGGTTCTATTACAATCAAACCACTAAGACTCTCTATCGACGGACTTATGACGGTCTACTTCTATGCTGTCTAGCTGGTGAGGAAGCAAAACAGGTGTTACGTGAAGCTCACAACGGTGTCTGCGGAGTACATCAGCCCGGTCCTAAACTACAGGATTGCATCCGAAGAATGGGTTACTACTGGCCCTCTATGGTATCAGATGCCATCGAATATGCAAGAAAATGTCGAGCCTGTCAAATCCATGCAGATTTCATTCATCAACCTTCAGAATTTCTACATCCGACAGCCGCTTCCTGGCCTTTCGAAGCTTGGGACATGGATGTCATAGGTCCTATTAATCCTCCTTCTTCTAGAGGACATCGGTTCATTCTAGCAATAACAGATTACTTTTCTAAGTGGGCTGAAGCTATACCCTTGGCTGAAGTCAAGGCCAGTAGTGTCATCAACTTTGTCAAACACCATGTCATTTATCGATTTGGTGTCCCTCGACGAATCATTCATGATAACGAACCACAATTCATCAGCCAGAAATTCACCAGATTCTGTGATGATTATCGGATTGACAACGTCGCCTCGACTGCCTACAATCCTACCGCTAATGGTTTAGCTGAAGCCTTCAACAAAACTATTATCAAGCTCCTCAAAAAGTTTGTATCCACTAACAAACGGAATTGGAGTGAAAAGCTTGGCGAATGTCTATGGGCCTACCGAACTACGGTCCGCAACCCTACAGGTTTTACACCTTTCTCTTTGGTATATGGCTGTGAAGCTGTTCTTCCTCTGGAACTTCAAATTCCTTCTTTAAGGATTGCCATTGCTAACGAGCTCACTACAGAGAACAATGATCTTCTTCGACTTCAAGAATTGGACGCACTTGATGAGAAGCGGTTAATGGCTCAACAACATATTGAGTTATACCAAGCTCGCATTTCTATGACTTTCAACCGTAAAGTTAAGGTCAGAGCCTTTCAACAAGGAGAACTTGTTTTAACAGTCAGACGTCCTATGACTATGACTCATATGAGTAAAGGCAAATTCGATGCAAAGTGGGAAGGTCCCTACGTTGTAAGCAAAGTCTTCTCAAATGGAGCTTATCAACTCTCAGAACTGGATGGACGAATTGCAATGATGCCTATCAATGGCAAATTCCTTAAAAAGTACTATATATAAATGTAAATACTTGTAAATCATCAGACAAGTTCAAGTTCATAAATAAAATTTTATTTCATCATGAATGATAGTACATGATATTAAGGAAGGTCACTATCATCCTTCTCTACATTTGGACGCGGACCACTGCCGTCCTTTTCAAAAACACGGTCAGCAAAATAGCTGAGAACCTCCTTGCTGGAACCCACTAGGAACTTACAAGCGGCCATCCTCATGGCTTTTTCTTCTTCGGTCATTCCTAGTTCAAGCAGAAAGTCCAGGATGTCTTGCGGTGGCTTGGGTGCAGATGAACCTTCGCCTACTTCTGTCTCCTTTGATTGAACTGGATTGACAGAACATTCTTCAGTACCCTTCTCAATCTTTGGGGCACGATCAGCCTTCTTGGATGCATCTCCAGATGACATTTTTATGTTAGAAAAGGGGAAGTGCTCATTTCTACTAAAATTCTGTTCTATTTATAGGCAGATAACGAAGCAACACATCCATCCGATGGTTCGCCCGTTCCTTCATTATCATCTGACGGTTCATCCGTTCACATTCATCTGACGGTTCATCCGTTCATTCATTATCAACTGACGGTTCATCCGTTCACATTCACCTGACGGTTCACCCGTTCATTTATTATCACCTGACGGTTCATCCGTTCGTATTCATCCGACAGTTCATCTGTTCATTCACATCCACCTGACGGTTCACCCATTCATTAATCATCATTTGACGGTTCATCCGTTCATTCATTATCACTTGACGGTTTGCCCGTTCATTCCACCATTTCGACGGTTTATCCGTTCTTTTTGACGATTCATTTCGTTCACACCTTTTTGACGATTCAGCATTGTTCATCATCCACATCAGCAACTTATCGTTTCGATTAAGTTGTCAATTGAGATAATAATATTCGATATATTCTGCCACGTCCATGTTACCTCTGAGCAGATATAATGAATATAATTATTTTCTACAAAATCATCAAGAAATATATTATGTCTTGTACCTCTGAATATATTTTCTATCTCTATTATTTATATCTGAACAAGATATGCAACAAATAATGGAGCCACAGCAAAAATGTACTTTATTAATCAAAATATGAGACATTACAAAACCACATGTACTTCTAAAAGACATAAAGATACAAAATGTTCCACTAAGACGGAGGTATTATCAGATTATCAATTTGCTGCTTTAGAGTCTGCAGCCGTTCTTCACGAGTGGACATCACCCTCCTTCTGGCTTCTTCCATCCCGGTTTCTTCATTGAAAGCAGGCATGGCCACCATTCGGCGAGTAATCTCAGCATTATGAGCTTCCACATACTCATCCCTCTCCTGAATCAGAGCATTGAATTGTTGGGTTGCAAGTTGATGATCAGCAACTTCATCTTCTAATTCCTTCTGGAGACGAGCAATCTCTGCCCTCAGCTCAGCAGCTCTCTTCTCTTTTCGCTCAGCCATATAAGGTTACTGATTCCAGCTTGGAGTTATATTCAGCAGATTTTGCAGAGAAAGCATCCAAAAGATTCTGGAGATTGACCCTTTCAATGTCAGATGCCTGAGCCAGTTGTTCGAATTCTGCCTGCACTAGAGACTCTACGTCTCCTTGGTTGAGTTCTTTATAGTTTTTGATGGAAATCTCTAACTCATTCAAAATATAATCCAGGAGAGTGGCTTGAGCTTCGTGACCTTGTTCCCGGATAGTCCTTACTAAGAGAGAGGTTGGACCTCTAACCATGAAAAAATCAGTACCCTCTTTTTCCATCATTCTTTTTACTAGAGGTCCCAAAGATTCAAAAAAGCATCTGGTAAATGATTGGATCACAAGATTATTAGTTGCTATAGCACCAGGAGTTGCAGCTACTCCTGTTGATGACGAAGCCGCAGGATGTTCAATCTCTCGCATCTGGACAGCGGGCTCTTTGAATAAAGGAGCCAAAGTGGAGCTAGTTGCCCCTCCTGGTTGTTCTTCTGCAAAAGTAAAAATTGTTATTTTTTGCCTGTTGTTTGCTATTTTCGAGAAGATTAAAGATGTAAATTATCTTACCATGGTTGAATCCAGCAATGAGCCTATCATCGGCTGGAATAGACTCTGGTCGAACGGAAGTAGCTTCAGCCATAACAGCTTGGCTACTGCCCGCTTTAGAACCACATGATAAATGATGACTGCTACTAACAATCACCATCGTTATAGGCACTATGTCTGTGCACGTCGGAGGTGCTAGAGAAGTCTCAAGAACTGCAGGAAATACAAATAAAGACATTAGTTATCAATCTATTTAAGAGGAGATTGATAATTTCATTTTATACCTTGAGGATCAGTGGCGGGAGTTTCTTTCGGAGCTTCTTCCTCTGCTGCTTTTTCTGGAGATACTTCTACCCCAACATCCTCTTCAGGATTTAAGATATCAGGGGCGTTTTTTGGAACCTCAACATCCTCTTTAAGATTTAAGGTGTCATCGACAGCATTAGGAGATATATGCACTTCATCATCTCTTTCAAGATCTTGCATATATTCATCAATATTCTCAGACGAAGAGCTCTCCTCATCTTCATCTTCTTCTGGTGCATTCCCGCTGGTAGTTGCAGCTTGGTCACAATAGTCCTCCAGAGGGTTGTAGCTGCAATCTTCTAGAGCCGCAATCACTTCACGATCTTCTTCTTTACGGAGGGTCCTAGGAGTAGGAGGAAGTTGAATCGTCTTCGCAGCAGGTGGAAGAGATCGTACAACATCTTGCTCTTCCTCCATGATACTTCCTCTGGGCTCTTCGGCCTCAATTCTCGGATCAGGATCTTTCCTCTGCTCGATCTCTTCCCTATGTTCTGGAGTAGGAGTCTTATTCCTAGGCTCTGAAATAGGAGTGGGAGATGGTAAAGTGAATCCAGCCGCAGCATCCACTACTATTGAAGACGGGGCTCGATTTCTTCTTTGGGCCAGCTTCTTTCTTTTCAGAGGCCTCTCAGGGCTCTCTATATTTACAGTCTCGACTTGTCTTTGGACAGAGGTCGGTGTGGTAGCCTCTTCTTGCTGAATTGTCTCGGCCAGCTACCGAGATTGAGATCTAGTGGTAATCTTTTCAGAAGAATGATCTAAGATCAATTTCTTCTTTGCTGCTGGAGCGGGAGGCTCCTCTCTTCTTCTCTTCTTGGCTGGAGATTTGCCCACCTTTAAAGAGATACATAGTGGCGCATTAAGTTCTTGAGGGAACATAACATCCCTTGAAGCTTCCAAGGCGGATCTACTGGCTCATGTACTTCATCATTTCCTATGAGCGACATGACGACTCCTTCCCTCTTCAATCTTGTTGAAGACGCGAAGCTATCCTCGAGGTTGAAATTCTCAGCAAAGGTGTTCGAAGATGTATAGAATACTGAGTATGTAAATAGCATACGAGGTCCATGATTGCTATTTATTGGCATCGAGAACGTCACTTTCGTATCTCGAGCATTATAATAAGCCCATGCTCGGGCCCCATCTATCAAAAAACCCTTTCCTTGAAGGCATGTGATAGCATTTCTCACATGGAATTGGTCGTACCCGAACTGCCGAACAAATCGACTGGGGAGATATGGCTCTAAATAACATTCATCTTCAAACTGATACACCAAATGGGACGGTCGAATTGTCTTCAACCACTCAAAAGCTGCACGGCTCAGAGGATGTATCTTCGAGTCAATCATATTTGTCGGCATTTGTTCGTATCCAGCAGGAGGATGGGTACAATAAAAGTTCCATCCTTTGCTCAGGTTCAGAGCATATCTACAATCTCTCAGAGCAGTGAATTTCCACTTACTATGAGAGTATCTCCGTAAAAAGCTGCCGTCGACCGATCCCATGCCGGGGTCCATCAAAGTGGGATGGTGAAGGAGCAACCATCCAAATAGATATGTATATGGTAATTCCAATCGAGAAAATTCTTTTTCACCCTTGGATTTCAGCATCAGATCGACGTACAGACGAAGACCAGCATTCAACTTACAAGTCATCGCTGACAAAAGATCCATCTTATAGCCGAAGACTAATCTAACGGCAGCAAAAAGAACATCGCGATGGAAGCGGTCTACAACACTGGATCCTGGAACTACAAATCGACGGAGCCAATGTGTCAGAAATCCTGCTAATTGGGCTTCTTTTGACATAGATCTATATCCTACTCTCAAATAACTTTCGAGAGTATCTCCTTTCTTCAAAGGAGGACATTGATGATCATCCTTCATCTCTTTATCAAAATCGCCACTTTCTTCCATCAACTTCATCACTTCTGTGTTGCTCAATGGCATAAAGAAGTCAGGATGGCATCTATCATGTTCCTTAGTCTTCGGTTCTTTAATGTGGTTAAAGAACAGATAAGGTAACCATTTCGAGGAATAACAAGTGTTTGATGTTGCACTTTTATATAACAGAGAACATATTTTATAATGACATAGCAGTTCCTCGAAGACTGCTACCATTTCTGTATTCTCTCTCCGGAGTCTGTCCAACTCATCATTGGTTGGGGCAAATTCTTCATATGGGGCATCTCCCATTGGCAAGTAAGAGATGTACTGCATCTCATGAAGTGCGAACCCGATTTCTCCGTCGAAAGTCATGAAGGTCCCTGTTCTGTAATTGTACCTCTCTGCTAGAGCCAAGAACAGGTGCGGGTTCGGAGCAAAACCATAAACAGTGGCATGCACTGCTTGGTACAAGTTGATTTGTTGGAGTTTATTTTCAAACTTGGTCAGAATCCAATTTGCTATGCAGCTCCATCTTTTAAAATCTGGATTCACCAACCCAGTTAGTCTGATGTCCTGCTCAGGATATTTTCTTTCAACCTTCGCAAATTTATTTACAAAAATTGGAGTTCTGACGGGCAATAACAAGGAAGAATTCTCCGGCGGAATACAACCGGGTTTCAGACCTCTTAATAAAACACTGTACCGTTCTGAGGAACTGTAGAACATATCCTTCTTGCTCGGCCCCTTCTTCACAAAAATTCTTCCTGGACAGGCATCTTAGAACGGTGTAAGGTTCCATTCCATCTTCCTCGGATAGCTCGCATGAGCATACCGGGATAAGGGGAGGCAGCATGGAACATTTGGTATCGAGAATGATCTATCCGTCTGATGGATAATCCTTTCTTCCATCCTTGGTCTCGGTTGAGAACTTTTCTTAAAAGCTTCACCGAACAGGAATAATGGCTTCTTGTGTATGACAGCGTCTGCTGATTCCAGAGGTTGTCCGTTCATCAAACATTGCAGTGTCTCATTATCTTGGGATATCAAAATGGCCTGACGAGAGGTTGGAAGATCATATTGAGGATAGTGCACATGTGATAGGTCCTCTTTATATTCTGATTCTGAAAGGGTCCCTACGAAGTTCTCATATTCTGGATCTTCTCTAGTATTAACTGCATCAGACAGAGAAAACAAAAAATTTCAGTATAAGTCAAAGTCAAAGATTCAGTTTGCGTAAATATTAGATTGCGCAAAATCAAATTGTGCAATATCAGATTGCATAAATAATCAGATTACGCAAACAAACAGACATCAGTTTGCGCTGACAGTCTCGCACAAATCAGCAAGTTGCGCTGACTTTTGTCAGCGCAGTTCAACCGATTGCACAGAGAGTCGTCCTTCATAAAAATGAAGAATGAACTGATTTGTGCAACCAGAACCCTAAAAAGGGTGGCGCAGTATGATCACATCTCTAAAAAGAGATGGATTCTGAAAGAATGAGTGAAATCAAAACCCTAAAAAGGGTTTCTGATTAGGTCATCTACCTATCATCGCTGGATGAGCAGTTTCATGACGAGAAGCTCGTCACGCAGCCCTAGCCGATGACTCGGCGGGGGCCTTACCCTTAGCAGCGGCGGAGGATCGTCTGGAGGCCATCGAGATCGCCGGAGAAGAAAGGAAGAAAGAGCTCGGAAATTTTCTCTCAAGTGCACGAAAAAAGCAAGTAAAGAATACTTCGAAGGAATTGAAGAGCTATTTATAGTTTTTCAAAACGAAACGGCCGCCTTAGATTGCGCCTAAAAATGGGTTAAACCCTCAGATTACGCAGACAGCTCACTACATGCGCAAATTGATTTCAAATTCAAAATTCAAAGTATTTCGAAATTTTAAATAAATTCAACTTTCAAAAACTTTGAAGGGGGTCTTGTAGGTCCTAAAAAATCAAGTTGCACACATCAACAAAGTCAGAAAATCAAGAAATACAACTTTCAGATGAACTGCACAGACATCAAATTGCGCATCCATCGAATTGTGCATACTAGATTGCGCACACTCCCAAGCGCGCAGGTTGACGTGGCAGATCATCATCATTACCTGACACAAATTAAATCTTCTGACAGCTGACAGCGCGGAGAACGAGGCGACCATTCGTTTAATCGTGCAGCACGGCGCTCGAGGACAGCTGGCAGCACAATCTATGTTGGTGTAATCCATGTTGGCACAATCCATTTTCTGCGCAGTTCAAGTTGGCGCAATCCAAAACCAGCGCAATTCAGTGTGCGTGTTCTATCAACACAAATGGCAAAATACACGTGGCATTCATGCCATCAATTGCTCATTACGTGGCAACCATCTATGTACGATCATGCGCATTTCAATCAAATGATGCCATGTGTCCAAGACAGTTGGCCCATGATCCAGTAACTGTCTGCGCAGTCCATTATTGCGCAATCCAACTGCTGCTTAATCTATCATGCGCAGTCCAGAATAACTAAAAGTTAGTTATTTCTCAGAACTCTATAAATAGAGTTTCAAGTCTCCATTCAAAGGGGGATCAATAATCAGAGATCAGAGATTAGATTATAGAGAGATCAGACTTCAAAGTTCAGAGAGTTCAAGAGTTCTTGCCCAAGTGCTGCTGCATTCTTCCGAGGCTTTTGCCTTCAACTTCCGAGGCTTTTTGCCTTCAATTCCAGAGTTGTCTTCAACTTCAGAGGCTTCGTCTTCAAAGTTCACATCGTCCAAGGGATAAAGAAATCATCATCTAGATTGGATTCCTAAAGTTGTACCATTCCCAGAATTCAAATTGTATTCTTTTACAAAGTTTGTATCAATAAAGTTCTTCAACTTTTGTTTTTATAAACAAAATTGCCGATGACAATCAAAGAATCACGGTTTTCTTCCGTGTTTCAAGCGGAAAGCCTTACTACGGACCATGCAATACGGACATGAGAGACGGCCATGAGTGCTATATCCAGATAACATTCCATAGGCCGAAAAGTCGTTGATGGTCCACATAAGGGTTGCCTTCATCAGAAAATTTTACTTACTGGAAACATCGTACGTGTTAGCGCCTACTTCCCATAACTGATTCAACTCATCTATCAAAGGCTGTAAGTACACTTCAATGTTCCTCTTAGGATTGTTCGGACCAGGAATTATAACGGTTAGAAACATGTACTGAGTATTTATGCACATCCAAGGCGGTAGGTTATACGGAGTGACAATCACAGGCCAGCACGAATACTGGGATCCCAAAAGACCAAAAGGAGTAAAACTGTCAGAAGATAACCCCAACCTGACATTACGTGGATCTGAAGAAAAATCAGGATACACTCGATCAAAGTGCTTCCACGCTTCTCCATCGGATGGGTGATCCAACACTCCTTCAATCTGTTCTCGCATGTGCCAACTCATATTTTTGGCCGTCTCTTTCACCATAAATAATCTTTGCAACCGCGGCGTTAAAGGCAAGTAGTGCATTGAATCGGTCGGTCTTCTTGCACCGGTAGACCTTCCTGTACTAGTTGTCTTATAGCGATCAGTACCACAAAATCTGCACACATCTGCGTCTTTGTCGTCTTTGTAGTATAGCGTGCACCCATTGCGATAAGAATCGATTTTCTCGTATCCCATTCAGAGCGATCTCACCATCCTCTTAGACCGGTAGAAGTCTTTAGGCAACTTAGCACCCTCAGGCAATATTTCTATAAGCAACTCCATAAGACGGTTGTAGCAATCTTGCGACATGTTAAAATCGGACTTGATGCTCAACAATCTTGTAACCAACTCCAACGGTGAATGATCCTCACAACCAGGATATAATGGAGTTCTTGTATTCTCCAGCAACTTCATGAACTGTGCAGCATCCACGTTCGGAGCCTCCTCAGGTGCATCATGATCGTCCGACTCGAAACTAGGCCGCACCGCGTCAAAAATCATGTTCACCAACCCATCGTCGTAAGCAGCGTTGTTGTGGACATCCACATAAGACTCATACTCCGATGCTAAAGACACAAGTTCTCCTTACGCGCTCTACTGATAGTAATTCGGCATGAAACCCTTCGAGTATAAATGATACGTGACTTCCACTTTTGGATGATATTTCAAGTTGCGACATCTCACACACGGACACTTAATTTTGGTACCGTCCATGTACTGAGGGAACGCCTTGGCAAACTGCAGGAACTGCTGTACACCCTCTATGAATTCATCTCGCACACCACACATGTTATCAGGATTACGGTTGTACATTCACGAACGATTCTGTAAATAGTAATTCATATCCATATCCAATTGAGGATAATTCTGTAAGATAGATACATGCACATTGCAGTCAGTGAATAAATGTTAAGACAATTTAGATATGGGTGCACAACATAAACTGTTCATTCATTCCACATATTACAAACAAAGAATTTGAAGGAAGAAACAAAAACAACTGTGTTGGGACTAAAATAACTGTCTTGTGTCAAAGTGTCGTATCCGATAGACCGATACTAATCCGATACGGTCGATACTAATCCGATATCGATTCTGATACTCATCCCAACTGTCCAATATCGACCATTTGGGTCTACAAGAGTTACTTCACCTAGTTTGTCAAGAAAGGTAAAACTTTTTAAATTAATATCCTATAACTTGGCCTTTGGCCTATGCTTGAGCAGTATCCTAACTCAAACTATCTATCCTAACTAATAAATTAATATCCTACTTTAACATCTACTAACTGTAGAAATAAAATAGTAAAGCGTAATACTCTAGAGGGGGGTGAATAGAGTTGGCAGCAGAATAATGCCAATTAAAAATGTTAGCAGCACAATCACAGAATATTAATCACAACTGAAACAAAGTAAAGACAAAGTTAAGAGAGCAAACGCAAAGACAGCGATATATACTGGTATCCGTCTGTTGAGGACTAATCCAGTCGGTAGAACTCTTGCTACCAGTTGAATCCACTATTGGAAAAATCGTAAGTTTTCTTACGAAGTCCTTGCAACTTCTACAATGCGAGCTTTGATACGAAGAACTCGTCCAACTTCAAATGTGAAGAGGTATTCTTCAATCAAGCCTTCTGATTACAATTTCTCAGAAACTTCTAGACCGTACTGCACTGGCAAATCGACTAGAGGATTGTAATTGGCTTGGGATCTGAAATTGAAAGCTCTAGAAAACTCTTTGAAAGACTGAAAGCTTTAGATAGAGAGAAGATTGAAAGTGAATGAGTGAGTTAAAATGATCGAAATCCTTCTCTATTTATAAGAATTTCAAAGGCAGACTTCTGACAGAATTCGGGTAGAATTCGGGCAGAACTCTGTGAGCAAATCTCGGTCAAATCCGCAACTGCAGGAGGACCAAGTTCCAAGGATTCAAAATCACAACGGCCACTAACCGAACTCTGGCCGAACTCTGGCCGAACTCGGTCCGAGTTCTGTCAGGGTTTAGTCAGGGTTTAGTTAGGGTTTTTCAAAAAGCTTTTTGGTGATTTTTGAAAACCTTTTTGAAAACCTTTTTGTAAACCTTTTTGTGAGGTCATTTTAAAAACATTTTTGAACTCATTTGAGGGTAGCCTATTTTCCAGTACGACTCGGTGTACAACATATTTCTAGACTCAAATAAAATAAAAATACATTGCATAAGGAATTACAGACTCGAGTAGGCAAACAGATCTTCGATCTTGAATTCAGTGGATAGCCATTCTCGATCATGTTCAAGAGTCCGAGATGTCCTGACTAGCTTTGTATATCCAGACAGAGTTTATTCAATTATTAAAATCAGGTTTGACCATATGACCAAATGGGCCAACAATCTCCCCCATTTTGATAATTGACAAACTATGAATGATATAACATTAAGCTTGTTCAAAAATCAAAAAGTAGAATTGTTCATACCCTGTATTATCTCAAAAAAAATGTTAGATCTTTAATTTTCTCCCCCTTTATCACTTAGCAAAATAATTGCAAAAGATAAAGCTCCCCCGCAATCAAATGCATAAGTAACAAATAGTAAAAAAACATATATAAAAGAAATAAAAAGAGAATTAGCACTGGTATGTATTAAAGAAAATAAAATCATCACAGGCATGTAATTTCACAGGCAGTTATAAAGAATGAAGCAATATAAGAAATAGTGCTATCATAAACTGAAACTGAAATATAATGCTGAAATAAACTGAATACCATAAACTGAGGCATAATTAACATGTTTATGAAAGAAAAGAGTACTGAAGCATACTAAAAAGTGCTAATAAAAAGTACTGATAATAACTTGAAATGTCGGAGCATTTCCAAGTGCACAATAAAATATCACTCAAAATTATATAGTCACATCTCCTTATCATCATCCTCATCGTCATCATCAGCAGCTCTACCAGCATGTCCTGAAGTACCAGCTCCAGAGGTACCAACGCCAGAAGGATGTGGAGGGGTGCCAGCATAGAACTCACCAACATAATCACGATGTGGAGCACGGTCAGGACGGTACCAATCATAGGCGTTACCGGGCTGGAAGTAGGCATGAACAGCCTCATCCTCACAGCGGTAACCGGAGAAAGCTGGATCTCTAAGCATGGAACCGGCTGAATGACCAGTCTGGGCGAAACGAAGATCAGCTAAGGAGTTTGCAAGCGCCTGATAGCGGGTGACGTCGCAGAACTCACGCTCACGAGCCATGTCCGTCATCGAAATGTGCAAACCAGATAAATGCTGATGTATGCCCTCAAATGTCATGGCATACTGATGAGGTGGTAGAGGAGGTACAGTAGGAGGTGGAGCTGAAGCAGTCATGCTACGACGAGATAACTGAAGAAACTTGGGCTCAGGGTCCTGAGTACAAGTCGACAGATCGATATCGAAGCGCTGAAAGATGCGTGGGAGAATCATCGCGTAAGAGAGATTTCTATCTCTTGCACGACAACGACCCATCATCTGAATCATGGTCTTAGGGGCAGAAAATAGAATCCACTTAAGAATGTGGTACATGGCGGACAGCTCAAGAGAAGTCACATCATCCTTTGAAGTAGATTTTGGAAGGATAGTGGAATAGATGATGCGATGCAATTCATAGTTAAACAAGTTCAGGTTGTTAGCCTTAAACTTTCTAGAGCGTACTCTATCAGGTGCACAGAGTTCCGCTTTGAAATTGGCGAGTGTCGTACCTTCAGGAAAATCAAATTTCAGTGATGTCAATTAGCGGTTCACCTTCGTTAGGGATACCAAGGATCTCCGCTAAGAGGTCATCATTGAAATTGATATCAATAACTCCAACACGAGTGCTCACATCAAAAGTGTTTAATATGAGATTGCAATAAAATAATCTAATGGCATTAGTTGCTATAGGGAAGCAGATTTTAACAAAAAGATGTAACCCTAATGCCTCAAAGAAATGACGATGATCAGAAAATAAAGTCCATTTGACTGGAGCGCCTGTGTATATGGATCTCATGGAGAAGTCTCCATACCACAGTAGGGCTTGGTCTAGGGTTTGAAAGAAAAACCCGTCGAATGCACCGTCGCTCGTTTGGACTGACGAAAAGATAGAATCCGTATGTGGATGCGAAGATGACCCTTCCTCACTAGGGTTCGTCTTCTTCCTCTTTGATAGATTGAATTTGGGTGCCATTTGTACAAACTGAAATAAAAATGCACTAATTGAAAAGTAGAGAAAGATGGGGTTATACCTCCCGAAATCAAAGTATGTCGAAGAGAACGACGAACTCCACACGAATCTAAATTTTGGATTGATTTCACCACTTGGATTGGAAGAAAGAGGGTGGTGAAAAGCTAGGGTTCGGGGCTCCTTCGCGGTTGCTGCTGTTGTTGTGAATAGTTTGGAAGCAATAAAGAAGAAGGGCTGCTAGGGTTCAGTATATATAACAAGACATGCTCAACCGAACTCGGGCCAAATTCGGTCAGAGCTCTGGCCGAATTTGCCTAGGGTTCTTTAAAGTTGATTTTAGCTATTCTTTTTTATTGTCTCATTTTAAATATTTAATTCAAAGATTAGTCATTTCAACTTCAATTAACATAATTAATATTATTTTATAGATTAAATATCGTTACACAGCGACTGTTTCAGATTAGCTGTAGGAGTACTGTCCCAGTTGGCGGAGGTTCACCGGGGAACTCTTAAGTACCGCTTCGCTTCAACCGTAGTTGTGGTGACAGACAGACTCTTTATTGGCTTGTCTCTAACACAGTTTTTGTGTAATGATATATAATCATAAAACAAAATTAATTAATATTACTGACGTCCAAAATTCCTAATTCTCGACGTAAATAATTGAAACGATCTTCCGCTAGAGGTTTAGTGAAGATGTCAGCTAGTTGATTTTCAGTATCTATGTACACAAGATTTATATCTCCATTTTGATGATGATCTCTAAGAAAGTGATGTCTAATCTCGATATGTTTAGTACGATAGTGACATACTGGATTCTTAGTCAAATTAATAGTGCTCGTGTTATCACAGAAAATGGGAATATGTGTGTAAAATAAATTATAGTCTTCTAGGGTTTGTTTCATCCACAAAATCTGAGCACAACAACGTACTGCGGTGATGTACTCAGCCTCTGTTGTTGATAGGGCTACATAATTTTGCTTTTTACTAAACCATGAGACTAAAGCCTTGCCTAAGAAATGACATGTGCCACTGGTACTTTTTCTATCAACTTTGCATCCAGCAAAATCTGCATCCGAATAACCAATAAGGTCAAAGGACTTAGTTTTGGGATACCACAAGCCAACAAAAGAAGTGCCCTTAAGGTATTGAAAGATACGCTTAACTATGGACAGATGTGATTCCTTTGGGTTAGCTTGAAAACGTGCACACAGGCAAACACTAAACATAATATCTGGACGACTAGCAGTTAAATAAAGTAAACTACCAATTATACCTCGATACTTACGTGTGTCGACTGGCTTGCCATGTTCATCTGAATCAAGCTTCGTTGAAGTTGCCATTGGAGTGCCAATAGGTTTGACATTGTCCAGATCAAACTTCTTTAGCAGGTCTTTTGTATACTTGGCTTGATTTATAAATGTCCCATTATTAGTTTGTTTTGATTTGCAATCCGAGAAAGAATTTTAGCTCTCCTATCATGCTCATCTCAAACTCATTCTGCATACACTTAGAAAATTCTTGACACAGAGATTCATCAGTAGATCCAAATATAATATCATCAACATAGATTTGAATTAAAAGAAGTTTGCTATTAAAAGACTTAATAAACAGTGTAGTGTCAACCTTGCCTTTTGAAAAACCGTTGTCAAGTAGAAAAGAACTTAGACGATCATACCAAGCACGTGGGGCTTGTTTTAAATCGTATAACGCTTTCTTCAACTTGAAAACATGATCAGGGTTTTTAAAATCCGTAAAACCTGGAGGTTGTGCTACAAAAACTTCTTCTTTTATAAAACCATTTAAAAAAGCACTCTTGACATCCATTTGAAATAGTTTAAAATCATGAAAACATGCAAATGCATATAACATGCGAATAGATTCTAATATCGCAACTGGGGCATAAGTCTCATCGTAGTCGATACCTTCTTCTTGATTGTATCCTTGAGCTATGAGTCGAGCCTTATTACGAGTCACTAAACCATTCTCATTTAGTTTATTTCGGAATACCCAACGGGTGCCAATAACCGGATGATCAATAGGCCTGGGAACAAGTTTCCAAACTTGATTCCGTTCAAATTAGTTTAATTCCTCTTGCATAGCATCTATCCAAAAGCTATCACTACATGCTTTATCAATAGTTTTGGGTTCTTGTCACCCTTATTTCCCGTATTTCTCGTATTTTATATTTATACTCGTATCTGGATTTTTGGCATGTATTTTTTTATTTTACTCAAACTTGTGGAATTTTGGTATTTCTCGTATTTTGGGTTCTTGACATGGTTCGGTTTTAATTGGATTGGGTTGGGTTTGGTTTATGTGCGTTGGATCACCTTAACCTATTCTCTACCCTCAACCCACCACAACTTTCCTCTTTATAACCCCCACCTACCACTCTCTCTTCTCATAACTTCCACCAATAATTTCTTTCTTCTTCTTCTTCTTCTCCTTCCTCCACAACTCTCCTAACCCTAGGCAATTGCACCTTGCCACTTCATGAGAGCCCTATTTTCTTGGTTCACTTGCTAGATTAGGACATGGTGATCAACATTAGAACTTGGTGTTTTGTGATTTGAAGTCTCCTTTGCTCTAGATCTAAGTTATTTCTATTTTCGGATTTTGTATGGTTTGATCTCTTTAAGTTGGATTTTTATGGGTTTTTGTGTTTTCAATTGGAAGAGCATTCAATTCTACCCAAGTTGGAACTTTAGAAATCTGGATTTGGAGTTCGGATGACCAAGTTATGATGCTTTGAAGCCTTGGGTTCATCCATGGTGTTCCTGCTGTTTGGAGAAGACAGTGAGCAGTGTGTGCAGAGCTGTTTAGCTTATGCACCCTGAGCTACGTGCGCTCTTTAGCGCTGCGTACACAGACTTAGGTACGCTTCCTATTGGAAGCGTGTCTCCTTGAGCGTGCGTGACTTTTCACGAACGCTGCTCCCTGTAGCGTGCATGACTTTTCACCTACGCTGCTCTCTCAGCGTGCGTGACTTTTTATGTACGCCGCTCCCTTGAGCGTGCGTGACTTTTCACGAACGCTGCTCCCTGTAGCGTGCGTGACTTTTCACCTACGCTGCTCCCTTGAGCGTGCGTGACTTTTCACCTACGCTGCTCTCTCAGCGTGCGTGACTTTTCACGAACGCTGCTTCCTGTAGCGTGCGTGGCTTTTCACCTACGCTGCTCTTTCAGCGTGCGTGACTTTTTACCTACGCTGCTTCCTTGAGCGTGCGTGATATTTTACGTACGCTGCTCCCTTGAGCGTGTGTGACTTTTCACGTACGCTGCTCCCCTCGAGCGTGCGTGACTTTTCACGTACGCTGCTCCCCTTGAGTGTGCCTTGGTACGCAGACTTAAGTGAGCCTTGCGTGCGTGCTTTTGTGCGTACGCAGCTTCCCTGCGTGCGTGCTTTTGCACGTATGCTGCCCCTTGACCCCTTGCTTAATCCATTGGCTCTTGGAGTTTTGGTTTTATATCTTTAAGCTTGGCTCTTCTATAACCCTATACTTTGATATTTTATTAGATATTTTATGCCCATTTTATATCCTTACGTCTTTTTTCATGAACTTGATTTTATGTAATATGTTTGAAATGACTATTGTACATGGCTTGGTATGACAAGGAACTTGCATAACACGACAGTAACCCGTAGTGGTGCACTCCTGACATGACCAACCTGACATGATAGTGGCCCGTCGTGGCGCACTCCTGACAAGTACCCTGACATGATTTATCTTGATAACTTGATAGTGGCCCGTGACGGCGCACTCCTGACTTGATATGACCTGATAACTTAGCTTGACCTGTCTTGACACCGTGGGTGGTTCTTTCTTGCTTGCTTGTTAAATCCACTTGTCCAGTCTCGCATCATGTCTAGGATGGGACTCCTGAGTACCACGGTCAGGAGTACCTACTAAAATGGATTAAGGCTAGTAACTAGAATAACAAAGTAGTCATGAAGAGATGACACAGCTACAGGCAATCCCGTTACCTGGGTGCTCCAGGGATTTGTAGCCTGCCGTCGAGTAGGGCGCATTTCCAGCACACTGTCAGGTGTTGCACCCTCTAAGTCACCTAAGGGTACATTTGTCTTCTGGGCGATGTACCCACCTGAATTCAACCCTAATCTTTTGTCCTGGGTAACCTGGATGGTCTGCAGGGCTTGTGGCTGTGGAACAATCTCACTGCATCTTGTTAGTAATTAGGCCTGTGATAACCCTAGTTAGTTAAAGTAGTAAGCCGTAGGATCTGCTTGGCCGTGATTGATTGAATGAGGTATAACCAGTCTAGTCATGTCTTGATCCTATGCAAGATTGCTTTCTGTCTTGATTACTTACATTACTTATCTTGCCGATAAATGGTGGGAAACCAAGTTCTGTTCAGATGAAGGGTTACAACCCCGGTCCTTGTTTGGTTTACGGGTTGTAACCTGGCTATCGGAATAGTTCCATGGTTATCTCGTCGTATATCATCCTGACATGTTTTCGTAATTTTAGTTTTAATATTAGTTTTTCTTGTGCTGATTGTTGGCTTTTGTTCTTTTTCGTGGCCCCCTTGTGGCACTTGCTCTTTCTGGGGTTGACCCAGCTGGTTTTGTGTGGCCAGATTTCGAAGCAGCTCCCGAGGATCTACCAAGCTTCCAGTCCAATGGTGAATACTAGACGGAATCCGGGCCAAGAGTGGGTTTTCTATTTTGTTTCGCTCACTCTATTGTAAAAATTATTCTTTTGAGGCGTTTAGCCGACGAGCACCTGTTAGCTCAGAGCACTTTTACTTTCTGTCTGCCTACGGGCTGTAAACATGATTGACAAATCCTAGGGTTGATCATGTATGACTAAACTCTTGCTAGTCCTAACATTTTGTAACGACTAGCTTCATGATCAGCTGAATATGTAATATTTGGGATGACTTATTATTGTATATTTAATGATCATACATCTTGCGACTTTACTTACTTGTGGTGATTGAGACACTAGGCTTGTTCATGACCATAAGAGACTGTTGGCTTGTAGAAAACCCTCACATATCTAGACAGCCGTGACCGTATATCGAGGTGGTTTCCATTTCAATATACGTAGCTGGCTATGTCTGCCCCCGCTCTCCAGTATTCTGGTTCTGGGGTGTGACATGGTTTAAGTGGTGGCCCATGCAGGTCTTGTATCAAGATGTGTGGGGGTTTACCAGATAGATGTCTCAATCAGTACTCGTCCTTGATCTCTGTTCGTACCCTCTGAATCCCTGAATTCTTGTCCTGGATCCTGTGCTTATATCATTGATCTGTCCTGGTCCTTTCCTTATTGTTCCCTGTGTCGTCTTCTTCAGCGGTACTGTACCTGGTCCTACCGATCGACGAGGTGGAGCACTTCCCGCAGATCAGCAGCAACCCGGAGATCAAGCCCAGCATTTCGGGGTAGCCTCCAGAGTTGTGCCTACGTGAGGAGAGTCACCAGTTCGGCCCGTCCAGCCCACAGAGCTAGATGATGGTACCTTAGTAGGCCTCATCAGAACCTTTATAGCTTCCCAGGATCGTCGAAGCGACGCCCTGCACCAGACAGTTCAAGATACTTTGACCCGAGGCGGACATCCAGGGAACCAGGCGGCCAACAGTTTCAAGCGATTGAACCCTCCCTTCTTCGACCGCAGCGAGGATGCGATTGCCGCGGATACATGGCTTCAGGATACCGAGGTGATTCTGGAAGCAGCCAGGACACCTGAGAATGAGAAGGTGGTGGTGGTACGCCTGCAGTTGTTGGACTTGGCTCGCAATTGGTGGGCAGCGCAAGCCATGGGATTAGTGGCACCCATTGCTTGGGCAGTATTTAGAGACAGATTACAGACGAAATATTTCGATGTTGTGGCTCGGTACGACCTGCAGACCAGATTTACCAACTTGAAGCAAGGAGACAGAACAGTCGACAGTTATGTATCGGAGTTTTCTAGACTCAGTAGGTTTGCCCCCACCTTGGTGGCAACCGAGCTCGATAGAGCCCAGCGGTTCCAGCAGGGACTGCATTTGGAGATCTTGTTGGCGGTTGAGCAGTTCGAGCACCAGACGTTCGATGCAGTCTTGAGAGCAGCTAGGAGGCATGAGTATACCTCCCAGAGGATCGTGGATAGGACCGGAGGTAGGAAGCGGTCCCATAGTCAGATGCACCAATCATCAGCTCCAGCCCCGGCAGCTAGAAGTTTGACCATTGGGACTCCGAGGTGGGCGGCCTCAGTAACGTCGGTTCAGCATTCGACCCCGACGTACCCGTAGCAGCAGAAGCAGAAGCAGACTTCCGCGATGGGATGTTCTCATTGCGGAAAGCCAGGGCATGTGGTGGCAGACTGCCGCAGGGCGCAGAGATTGTGCCTGGCTTGTGGAGCAGCAGATCATAGGGTTGGGGCTTGCCCGAATAGGGGTGGTTCATCTGCATCCAACCCTTCTAGCTCTTCGGTGAGAGGACCGGCCCCAGCACCAGTTCAGCAGCAGCAGTATCAGTCTTCGAGGCCCTTGCCGCTTCAGTCTCAGGCATTCCAGCAACAACACCCCCAGCAGTATGCACAAGCCCAAGCTCAGACCCAGAATAGGCAGAGAGGTTTCCAGCAGAGGGGACCAGCAGCCAGAGGACAAGGTCAGGCCATGATGATGGCTATGGAAGAAGAAGTTGCACCAGGTGAGGTAGTGGCAGGTACTATTCTCGTCAACTCCTTTCCAGCTTCGGTATTGTTTGATTCTGGTGCATCGCATTCATTCATGTCTGTACGATTTGTGACACGGATAGGATTGGAGCCCGAGTCGTTATCAGTAAGGCTTAATATACTTACTGGTAATGGTCTTGTGGGATTAGATCGAGTGTTTTCCTCGTGTCGGATCGTAGTTAGCGGTAGGGAGTTCTCCGCTAGATTCATAGAGTTTCCTATGGCAGACTATGATGTAGTCCTAGGCATAGATTGGTTGAGGAACCAGTATGCTAGGATAGACTGACATATTGGCAGAGTTGTCTTTAGTATCCCCGGCGAGCCAGAGTTTTTGTTTTCCAGAGGCGCAGTGGAGCCATCTTCCCCAGCATTGCGGATGGCAGTAGCAGCAGTGCAGTTACCCCGGATAGTTGAAGAGTTTTCAGATGTCTTTCCAGAGGAGCTTCCAGGGATGCCGCCAGAGCGAAAGATTGAGTTTACTTCAGACTTGATTCCCGGGACAGCACCAGTGTCAGAGCGAGTCTACAGGATGGCGCCTTCAGAATTGGAGATTTTGTACAAGATGATTGAAGAACTGAGGACCAAGGGATTCATCCGTGCTAGTGGATTGCCTTGGGGAGCCCCGATGCTTCTTGTAAAAAAGAAGGATGGTACGTCCAGGCTATGTGTTGATTATCGTACCTTGAATTCGGTGACAATCAATAACAGATACCCTCTTTCGAGGATAGATGACTTGTTTGATCAGCTCAGAGGGGCTTCAGTGTTTTCGAAGATCGACTTGCGGTCAGGATACCACCAGATCAGAGTCAGAGAGCAGGACATCCCGAAGACAGCATTCAGATCGAGGTATGGACATTAGGAGTTCCTTGTTATGCCCTTTGGAGCGACCAATGCGCCGGCCGTATTCATGGACCTCATGAATCGTATTTTCATACCTTACTTGGACCAATTTGTGATCGTGTTTCTAGATGACATCCTGGTCTACAGCAAGAGTGAAGCAGAGCATGAGCAGCATCTCAGAGTCGTCCTTCAGACGCTTAGGGAGCATCAGTTGTACGCCAAGTTCAGTAAATGCGAGTTCTGGCTCGATCGCATTTCGTACTTGGGTTACATCATTACCCGAGGAGGAGTGGAAGTGGATCCCCAGAAGATTGTGGCTATCGAGTCATGGTCGGTACCCAGCTCAGTGGCAGAGGTTCGCAGCTTCCTTGGATTGGCCGGCTACTACTGGCGGTTCATTTCAGATTTCGTAAGGATTTTAGCGCCGATGACCCAGTTGACCCGCAAAGATGTGCCGTTTGTTTGGACAGCAGAGTGTCAGGAATTATTTGAGAAGTTGAAGCGAGGTTTGATAACGGCTCCCATTCTTACCCTTCCAGATGGGACCGGAGGATTCACAGTTTATTACGACGCTTCAGGCAGAGGATTAGGGTATGTCTTGATGCAGCATGGGAAGGTAATATCTTATGCGTCATGCCAACTTCGTGATCATGAGAAGAATTACCCGACCCACGACTTGGAATTGGCGGCGGTAGTGCTTGCTTTGAAGTTGTGGCGACACTACTTGTACGGAGATAGAGTGGAGATCTTTATTGATCATAAGAGCCTGAAGTATGTTTTCACCCAGAAGGACCTTAATATGTGGCAGAGAAGATGGCTCGAGCTACTGGTAGACTATGATGTGGATTTGCAGTATCATCCAGGGAAGGCCAACGTTGTAGCAGATGCATTGAGCAGGAGAGCCGGAATTTATTTCCTGACGGCGCAACCAGAACTATTGGCAGATCTTCAGAAGATGGAAATTGAAGTGGTTCTTCCTACCAGTGTGGCATTGATGGCCAGTCTACAGGTTCAGTCCAGCATAGTTGAGAGGATCCGGATGGCGCAGTCAGCAGATTCCAAGCTTCAGCGACTCGGAGCAGAGTGTGAAGCAGGAAGAAGGCCAGAGTTATGTATCCATGAAGACGGTACCCTTCGGCACGGCACTCATCTTTGTGTACCTAGTGGAGATATCAGACAGAAAGTAATGGCAGAAGCCCACAGTTCACAGTATTCTATTCATCCGGGTGGTACGAAGATGTACCGTGATATTCGTCAGCATTTTTGGTGGAATGGCATGAAGAGGGAGATAGCCCGGTTTGTCTCTCGGTATTTGGTTTGCCAACAGGTTAAAGCTGAACATCAGAGGCCCGCTGGACTTCTTCAACCCTTACCGATCCCAGAATGGAAATGGGAACATATAACCATGGATCTCGTGATCGGATTGCCCAGATCTCCGACCGACAGAGATGCTATTTGGGTAATTGTGGACAGGCTTACCAAGGTGGCACACTTTCTCCTATTCAGAGTTGGACAGTCGACGGCGCAGCTAGCAGAGATGTACCTCAGGCAGATCGTCAGGCTTCACGGTGTGACAGTCAGCATCACCTCAGACAGGGATTCAAGATTTACATCACACTTTTAGCACAGCTTGCAGAAGAGTTTGGGGACTCGTCTTCAGTTCTGCTCAGCTTATCACCCACAGACGGATGGTCAATCAGAGCGCACAATCCAGACTCTTGAAGATATGTTGAGATCTTGTACCCTTGACTTCGGTGGTTCCTGGGAGAATCATCTGCACCTGGTGGAATTCTCGTACAACAACAGTTATCAGGCCAGCATCCAGATGGCACCTTTCGAGGCTCTTTATGGCAGAAAGTGCAGATCCCCGCAAGCATGGGACGATGTCGGGGAGAGGCAGATGCTCGGACCCGAATTAATTTCCTAGACGGTTGAAGTGGTCAGGAAGGTCAGAGATCACCTCCGAGTTGCCCAGGACCGCCAGCGCCATTGGGCCGATGCTCATCGGTGTCCCTTAGAATTTGCTGTCGGCGACCATGTATTCCTTAGGATCTCGTCTAACCGCGGCGTCATTCGCTTTGGCATACGGGAAAAGCTTAGTCCTAGGTATATAGGGCCGTTCGATATTCTAGAGCGAATAGGAGATGTATCCTATCGTCTCGCTCTTCCGCCGTCTCTAAGTGAGGTACATGATGTATTCCATGTGTCCCAGTTACGACGGTATATTTTGGACCCGAGCCACATCCTAGACCATTCGGAATTGGTTGTTGGTACCAACCTTTCGTATGAGGAGAGGCCCGTGTCTATTTTGGACCGGAGGGAAAAGATACTCAAGAACAAGACTATTAAATTAGTCCGTGTTGCTTGGGGTCATCACTCTCTGGGTGAGTCAACGTGGGAGCGTAAGGATGACATCCGATCGCGATATCCCTGCCTGTTTGACTCGTGAGGTATAATATCTTTCTTATGCCTTACATTTTTCCTTCCTTGCTTGCATTGTATGATTGTATGATTGGACTGCTTAGTGTAACTTGCCTGTGCTTAGTGTAGCTTGTCGTGACAATCTCTAGCTCCTTGATTAAATTTCGAGGACGGAGTTCTTTTAAGGTGGGTAGAGTTGTCACCCTCATTTCCCGTATTTCTCGTATTTCGTATTTATACTCGTATCTGGATTTTTGGCATGTATTTTTTTATTTTTCTCAAACTTGTGGAATTTTGGTATTTCTCGTATTTTGGGTTCTTGACATGGTTCGGTTTTAATTAGATTGGGTTGGGTTTGGTTTATGTGCGTTGGATCACCTTAACCTATTCTCCACCCTCAACCCACCACAACTCCCCTCTTTATAACCCCCACCTACCACTCTTTCTCCTCATAACTTCCACCATTAATTTCTTGCTTCTTCTTCTTCTCCTCCCTCCATAACTCTCCTAACCCTAGGCAAGTGCACCTTGCCACTTCATAAGAGCCCTATTTTCTTGGTTCATTTGCTAGATTAGGACATGGTGATCAACATTAGAACTTGATATTTTGTGATTTGAAGTCTCCTTTGCTCTAGATCTAAGTTATTTCTATTTTTGGATTTTGCATGGTTTGATCTCTTTAAGTTGGATTTTTATGGGTTTTTGTGTTTCCAAGTGGAAGAGCATTCATTTCTACCCAAGTTGGAACTTTGGAAATCTGGATTTGGAGTTCGGACGACCAAGTTATGATGCTTTGAAGCCTTGGGTTCATCCATGGTGTTCTTGCTATTTGGAGAAGACAGTGAGCAGTGTGTGCAGAGCTGTTTAGCTTATGCACCCTGAGCTACGCACGCTCTTTAGTGCTGCGTACGCAGACTTAGGTACGCTTTCTGTTGAAAGCGTGTCTCCTTGAGCGTGCGTGACTTTTCACGAACGCTGCTCCCTGTAGCGTACATGACCTTTCACCTACGCTGCTCTCTCAGCGTGCGTGACTTTTCATGTACGCCGCTCCCTTGAGTGTGTGTGACTTTTCACGAACGCTGCTCCCTGTAGCGTGCGTGACTTTTCACCTACGCTGCTCCCTTGAGCGTGCGTGACTTTTCACCTACGCTGCTCTCTCAGCGTGCGTGACTTTTCACGAACGCTGCTCCCTGTAGCGTGCGTAGCTTTTCACCTATGCTGCTCTTTCAGCGTGCATGACTTTTCACCTACGCTGCTCCCTTGAGCGTGCATGACATTTCACGTACGCTGCTCCCTTGAGCGTGTGTGACTTTTCACGTACGCTGCTCCCCTCGAGCGTGCGTGACTTTTTACGTACGCTGCTCCCCTTGAGTGTGCCTTGGTACGCAGACTTGAGCGAGCCTTGCGTGCGTGCTTTTGTGCGTACGCAGCTTCCCTGCGTGCGTGCTTTTGCACGTATGCTGCCCCTTGACCCCTTGCTTAATCCATTGGCTCTTAGAGTTTTGGTTTTATATCTTTAAGCTTGGCTCTTCTATAACCCTATACTTTGATATTTTATTAGATATTTTATGACCATTTTATATCCTTACGCCTTTTGTCATGAACTTGATTTTATATAATATGTTTGGAATGACTATTGTACATGGCTTGGTATGACAAGGAACTTGTATAACACGACAGTGACCCGTAGTGGTGCACTCCTGACATGACCAACCTGACATGATAGTGGCCCGTCGTGGCGCACTCCTGACAAGTACCCTGACATGATTTATCTTGATAACTTGATAGTGGCCCGTGACGGCGCACTCCTGACTTGACATGACCTGATAACTTAGCTTGACCTGTCTTGACACCGTGGGTGGTTCTTTCTTGCTTGCTTGTTAAATCCACTTGTCCAGTCTCGCATCATGTCTAGGATGGGACTCCTGAGTACCACGGTCAGGAGTACCTACTAAAATGGATTAAGGCTAATAACTAGAATAACAAAGTAGTCATGAAGAGATGACACAGCTACAGGCAATCCCGTTACCTGGGCGCTCCAGGGATTTGTAGCCTGCCGTCGAGTAGGGCGCATTTCTAGCACACTATCAGGTGTTGCACCCTCTAAGTCACCTAAGGGTACATTTGTCTTCTGCGCGATGTACCCACCTGAATTCAACCCTAATCTTTCGTCCTGGGTAACCTGGATGGTCTGCAGGGCTTGTGGCTGTGGAACAATCTCACTGCATCTTATTAGTAATTAGGCCTGTGATAACCCTAGTTAGTTAAAGTAGTAAGCCGTAGGATCTGCTTGGCCATGATTGATTGAATGAGGTATAACCAGTCTAGTCATGTCTTGATCCTATGCAAGATTGCTTCCTGTCTTGATTACTTACATTACTTATCTTGCCGATAAATGGTGGAAAACCAAGTTCTGTTCAGATGAAGGGTTACAACCCCGGTCCTTGTTTGGTTTACGGGTTGTAACCTGGCTATCGAAATAGTTCCATGGTTATCTCGTCGTATATCATCCTGACATGTTTTCATAATTTTAGTTTTAATATTAGTTTTTCTTGTGCTGATTGCCGACTTTTGTTCTTTTTCGTGGCCCTCTTGTGGCACTTGCTCTTTCTGGGGTTGACCCAGCTGGTTTTGTGTGGCCAGATTTTGGAGCAGCTCCCGAGGATCTACCAAGCTTCCAGTCCAATAGTGAACACTTGACGGAATCCGGGCCAAGAGTGGGTTTTCTATTTTGTTTCGCTCACTCTATTGTAAAAATTATTCTTTTGAGACGTTTAGCCAACGAGCACCTGTTAGCTCGGAGCACTTTTACTTACTGTCTGCCTACGGGCTGTAAACATGATTGACAAATCCTAGGGTTGATCATGTATGACTACTAAACTCTTACTAGTCCTAACATTTTGTAACGACTAGCTTCATGTGTTTTCCATAAAGAAATTCTCTTTATTTGTTGTGTTTCTGGGAAAATTACAACTGTAGGAATCCGATCGCTTTATCCCTTGGACTATACGAAGAAGAAAAGCTCTCAAAATTTTGACAGTAGATATCAATGTATCTGTACAATGAATAAGAAAAAGAACTCTATTTATAGAGTCAAAACAGTAACTGAAAAGATAACTACCTCACCACTGGTGCATTTGAAAAGTCACGCAGACTCTAAATACATGCAGGGTTAGTGAGTAGTTACTGGACGTGGCCCGTAACTGTTGGACACATGGTATTAGTGCATGGGTCGTGTGCAAGTTACTGGGCACGCGAGAGAGAGATCGGTGGCATGGCTGCCACGTACTCCAGTTGAAATAAAATCCACGCTGTCTTGCTGAAGGCAAAAATCCACGCAGTTTCGTTGACGCAGACTCGTTGAAGGCGAAATCCACGCAAGCTTTGAAGAAGAATACTTCAGAATTCATGCAGGCTTTGAGAAGAATAACTCAAAAATCCACGCAAACTTGAGGAAGGAGAAGGTTCAGAATCCACGCAAACCGCCAGCTGTCTTGATTTGGCACGCTTCATGACACAAAATCTCTGACATTGATTATATTGTCAGCCGCATTAAATGAAGATAAGACGCAAAGTCACGCCAACTTGGTGAAGAGTGAGTCTTGCTAAGGAAGATTTCGAAAATCATGCAAAAGACGGCGATGATCTCTCGAGTTCTGTGCATACGTGGCATACGAGGAGACGTTTCTCGACTGCTGTGTTGTCAGTTATTATGATTCTGACGTATGGCTGAGCTGTCTCTGCGTGATTTCTAAAGGAGATGGACAGGCAGAACTTAGCGTATCTTTTGTGCTGCTTCTCGGATCACTCTGCGTGACTTGTTCTGATCAACTCAGCGTGACTTCATTTTTTAGGCCTACAAAACCCCCTTCAAAGTTTTCGAAAAATGATAAAATATTTTCGAAATACTTTGAAAATAAAGATGATGAAAATGAGTTAAAGTCACGCTGAGATGGCTCCAAAATTTTTCGAAAGTCGAAAAGACTTCGAAGTCCTTTGAAAATATCCAAATGAACTTATTAAATGTCATAATGACTCTTCGTTCTTCGAGACTGATTGCGTCCAATTTATGGTGGAATATGAACTGTCGACGAGATCTGTTATATAAACAGGAAGAGATTCTCAGTTTTGACATTCATCTCTCAAAAATATGACCCCAAAGGAAGCAGCCGAAGAGGAAGCACGCAAGTTGGGCTTTTGTTCCCATGGTGACCCCACTTTTGGGGGCAAAGAACCCGAACCTGTCGTCATCGAGCTCAAGGACGACTCCACGCAGTTAGCCAAGAATCTCTTGAGCTACTTTGGATTGGATGGCTCGTCTTCTTCTCATAGGCAGAGCCTTATGGAGAAGCGTGAAATGCTCGAGACTCTATTGCATCGCCTGGGAGTTAAGAGCGTAGAGGAGTTAGGCATGAAACTTAGCCGCTCTGGAAAATAGGGCGTAACTTTCTACACTTTTGTTGCACTTTTTTGTCTTTTTGTAAGGCCATCAGTGCCTGTTTAAAGAATGAAGTACAACTTTTGTGTTTGATCTACGTGCCTTTTAATGAAGAATATTAATTAGCACTCTTTGACTGTTTCCAATGTTGCACGGTCTCCCGAAGTACACGTGACACTCATTCCACAATTTACGAGCGCTCTTTATGCGGATCTTTTCCAAGAATAGACCTGCACTTGACCCTTTAAATAGATGGATGAACTCCACGCAAACTCATCTTCCCATTCTTCTTCCTCTCTTCTGAGAATGAATTTTCTATGAGAAGAAAATAGGAAAGCCATGTTGTCTGATGTCAAATCTCTGTGCACGCTACCAGACATGGATCTGTCAATCCTTAGCAGCAAACTCAGCGGTAAGTTCAATATACACGCATCGAATTTTTTTTTGTTTGCTAAGGACAAATTCATCTTCCTGAAATGAACAGAATGCATCTGTCTTTGCTTGGCCAGTTTCTGTTGACTGATTTTTCTTTACTGTTTCTTGCAGAATTTTGGCTGAAAACCTTCTTCAGAACTGGCATTGGTGATGTGGATGCTGTGGACAATGTTCTTCTGACACCCACATCAGGGAGCTTATTCGCTTTTGACGCGTAAATCAGACAACTCAGAACTCTTCGTGAGATAGAAGGGTCTTCCTTAGATGGTAGGAAGAGCCTTTATACACGAGAGTTGGATGGTGGAGTTAACTCTACTACCGAGAAATCGGGTAGTAGAGTTCCTTTCAAGGCAGAACCAGGAATTGTATCCCAAGGTTTGGATACATTCCTGTCTTCCTTGAGAGGTTACCCCCATCCACCAGTTGTATTGGCAGCAACACATTTTCGTGTTGCCCTACTCTGTGGTTCTCCTCTCGTCTGAGAGATAAGACCAGAGTTTGATTCCTGCTGGACGCCCAGGAATTGCCACAAACAACGAGATTGCCAGAGAAGATCCAAGAAGAAATAGATCTCAGTTGTACATAGAATGAAAATCTAAGATTTGTAATAGATTTCTATTATGATTTGTAGGAAAGTCTAAGAAAATGTAATAGACTTTTTGTGGTGAAATGGGAATGGAAATGACACTTCTTCTATGCTTCAATGATTTGTATTTGTGGATGAATTGTGGACATGATAGATAATAAAATCATCTTTTCTGTTTTTAGAGTATATGATATTATCAGAGGTATTATGGACATGATAATATATAGGAACTCGAAAGAAAATAGATTGATTTCTATGCAGAGGTCAAAACATGACAAATGAGTAAGCAGATTCGGAATTGATTCAGAGGTTATGAAAATATGATAAATAACGAATCCTCACTTAATGAACTGATAGAAGATTATGAACGGATGAACCGTTAAGAAACGATGAACAGATGAACTGTCGAGTGAATGCAATAAATGAACGGACGAACCGTCAAGTATTAATGAACATGTGAAACGTCGGATGAATGTGAGAAATGAATGGATGAACTGAATATCGGGAAAGAAGACGTCCCTTCGATCCTTGTAACCATATGCCTATAAATAGAGCATATATTTGAATAGAAGGATCGCATTTTATCCACAATGTCTTTTGAAGAGAACATAAAGAAGGCTGAAGTCGCCCTTGAAGCTACTGAAGGTGTTAAAGAACATCCACCTCCGCAGAAGAAGGAAATGGGCGAAAGCTCGTCTACTCCCAAGCCGCCAAAAGATATCCTCGACTTCCTGGTCGAACCAGGAGAAACCGAAGAAAAAGAAGCAATGAGGCTGGCTGCCTGTCAATTCTTGGTGCGGTCAGGAAAAGATGTATTCAATTCTTTTGCTGATTATGTATGTGGTCCTCGTCCCAAATATGAATGGGATCACAGTGATCTTCCATGATGATGTACTTTTTTTTTCTTGAGGGATTTGTCTCAAATAAACTCCATTTAAGGAAACTTTGTTTACGATATATCCTTCCCACTTTATATTTTTGCCTTTATTCATTGATCTTTTGACTCAGAAATCAGAAAGACTAAATATCATTTTCATAAATATGATATTGAGATAGAAAATTCAGAGGTAATGTGGACATAATTTTTTGGATATCAAATTTGTTAAGAAAACGATACAAAGTAGAATACCTATCTCCACTGGGGATAATAGATATCAGAATGATTCTTCGGAAAGAACAATGAAACAGCTGGAGAGTGATGGGAGGACAATCTTGATAGAAATATCAGATGTAGTACTTCTTTAAGAATTTGCCGTTGATGGGCATCATAGTGGCTTTACCATCTAGAGTAGTGAGTTGATAAGCCCCATTAGAAAAGATCTTATTGACAATAAATGGACCTTCCCATTTTGCATCAAACTTGCCCTTACTCATGTGTGTCATAGTCATCGGGCGTCTGACAGTAAGCACAAGTTCTCCTTTCTGAAATGTTCGAATTCTGACTTTCTTGTTAAAAGCCCTTGAAATTCTAGTTTGATAGAATTCAATATTCTGTTGAGCAGATAACCGTTTTTCATCCAGAGCCTCCAATTCTTGAAGTCGAAGACGATCATTATTTTCAGCAGTGAGTTCATTAGTGATTGCTATCCTTAAAGAAGGAATTTGAATCTCTAATGGGAGAACAGCCTCAGATCCGTACACCAGAGAGAAAGGTGTACACTTAGTAGCATTACGGACTGTAGTGCGATAAGCCCACAAGCATTCCCCGAGCTTGTCACTCCAATTACGTTTGTTAGTGGAGACAAACTTTTTTAGGAGTTTGATGATAGTCTTGTTGAAAGCTTCTGCCAATCCGTTAGCTGCTGGATTATATGCGGTAGAAGCAACATTATTGATCTGGTGATCGTCACAGAATCGAGTAAATTTCTGGCTAACGAACTGTGGTCCGTTATCATGAACAATGCGTCGAGGAACACCAAATCTGTAAATGACGTGGTGCTTAATAAAGCTGATGACATTAGACGTCTTAACTTCAGATAAAGGAATAGCTTCGGCCCATTTGGAGAAGTAATCGGTTATTGCGAGAATGAACCGATGACCTTTAGATGACGGTGGATTGATCGGGCCGACAATGTCCATGCCCCAAGCTTCGTGATGCTGCCGTCGGATGTAGAAATTCCGAAGGTTGATGTATAAAATCCGCATGGATTTGGCAAGCTTTGTATTTCCTTGCATATTCAATGGCATCTGATACCATAGTTGGCCAATAATAACCCATCCGTCGAATACGGTCTTGAAGTTTTGGCCCATATTTTTGATGATGTCTCTGGATTGCTGACTATAACGACGTAGTTGTAATCTTCCAGTATCATCATTTTTGTCATCATCTTCAAGATCAGAAGGATTTTGAGGCCCTTTGTAGAAGAATATTGGAATGTCTCCTTGCTTTCTGCTGGGAACTAGAAAGTATGAAGATTGTACAGGTTCTAGAGATACATCTGTATGAACAGTCTGTACAACTCCTATGGTTATTGTGTTCAAGTCATCTAACAGATGTAAATAACTATGAACATAATTACACACATCAACGTACTGCAAAGGTGGAGACTTTTCATTAAATGTAAAAGCAGCAATATTTACATTGGAAGAAGACTGAGCCTTAGAGATTTTAGCCAAGTCAATGACTAAAGGGGGAGAAGAAGAAGAAGCTTTATTTCGATTAAGATCGATAACAAATGGCTCAGAAGAGGTGAGCTCCCTTGAAGTTTGAGTAGGAAGAGTAGTCCGCCCTCCAACTGGAATTAGCAGAGTATCTTGTGAAGGTACAGGAACTGTAGTACGCCCACTGACAGGAATGATCAGTGTATTCTGAGTAGATGACTGAGGTAACGGAGAGATCCGTCCACTCACTGGAATGATGAAAGAATCTTCTCCAAAGGGTTTAGGAGATTGTTGCTGAGTAGTTCGACATTTAACAGGGATTATTAAAGTCTCACTTTGTGCATCTTCTTTCTCCATAGCTTGTATGATCCTTGTATACTCTTCTTTGTACATTCGGGAATCATTGAAATAAGCTTCAACCCCATGGAAGGGATTTATATCAGCAACTTCTTTTTGTACTCTTCCATTGCTATCAATGTATTTAAAACATTGATGAAGAGTAGAGGGCACCACATTATTTTCATGAAGAAAGGGCCTCCCCAGAAGAAGATTATAGGATCCCGTGATCTCGATCACATAGAAAGTGACTTTAGATCTGAAATCGCCTATCTGAAGCTTCAGATGAATCTTTCCCAAAGGCTCACTTCGGCTTTGATTGAATCCCAAGATAGTAGTAACCGTCTTGGAAAGCTTGTGAAGAGGGATTTTTAGTTCATCCAATAAACTCTTTGGCATTATGCTTATAGCAGACCCTGGGTCAATGAGGATACGATCTATCTTCATCGTATCAATATAACCAGTATAGTAGAGAGGTCGATCATGTCGATTATCCTCCAGTAACATGTCGTCTTGTGTAAAGCTGATATTTGGGATAATCTCCAGTACACTGTTGCAATGTAAGCAAGTGGCAGGTTCCACATCCGGCTTCTTCAATTGTGCAAGACAAGAGTCAGCTTGTAGAAGTGCTTCACTTAACGTCTCCCGAGTCTCTTTAGAAAGACGTAGAAGTTCAAAAAGGGACATTCTAGCGGGAGTATTAGCAAACTGAGCCAAAATGTCAAAGTTGTAAGGCTTCTGAAGTCCAAGAGGAGAAGACTTCTTGATTGGCTTATCAAACCGAGCCTGTTGTTTGCCTTTCTCCAGAGCCGTAGGCTTGGGAGGAACAGGTTCAGTAGATGGTTCTTCTTCGGGAGGAACATTAGGAGCATTTTTAGCATCTGAAGGGATATCAGTAGGATCTTCAGGATTTTTAGAATAATCCTTTAGGTAAGGTTTCCCCGTTCGAGTAGCACTAACAAGTGCTTCTTCTTTGTCTTTTGGCTCTGTGTCAGAGGTAGACCCAAGAGAAGTCATATGACATGACTTGATCTTTCCAGCCTTCTTGGATTTTTGAGAAGAAATCTTTTGAGGAGAAGGCGATTCAAAATCTGCCACTAGATCAGGATGGATCCACATGATTTCCCCTATTTCCAAAGTGATTGGCACTAATCCTTCAGACTGTGGAGGAGGAAGATTCACTATGTCAAGAGTTGCCTTGGGAATAGGAACAATCCCACTTTCAAGGAGTTGAGGAGGGAAATTTCCAAATTGCATAGAGACGACGTTGGAGGTGACGGTCTTCTCTTTTGGAGTAAGAGAGATAGCTCCAGATTTAATCATTTCTTGGATCTTTTCTTTCAATACATAACATGTACGAATTGTATGACCCAGCATGCTGTGATATGGACAGTATTTAGGATGATCTGTCTTACCAGCTTCATCAGGTTTTTTGATTTCTGGTAATTGTATTTTATTATCTTTCAGCAGACATTCAAAGATACCAAGGACATCGTCATCATCAAAAGAATATTCTTCTCTGGGGCGAGGTGTTCTTGATTGTTGAGTTGTAGAGGCAGGAGTTTGAACATTTGATGCATCTTTGCTCTGAAGATTAACTTCAAGAGTTTCTTTTCCTTTGCGAGCATTATTTTTATTGTTAGCACCTTGTCCTGTTTCTTTAGGAGTCATCTGCACTCCTAAACCTTTGAAGGTTTCAGCACTGATTTCTGCAGCTTTAGCACTGACTATGAAGGAAGGCCAATCTTGAAATTGAGTGGACCCTGTCCACATACTGATGATTGGCAACAAGTTTGATTTGTACGTGTCAATGGTGACAGCATCAGGAGTTCCAAGAGGCATCTTCAGAGCTTCTCTTCGAAACTGTTCAATGTATTCCTCTATAGATTCATTATTTTTCTGCTTGATTCTAATAAGAGCAGACATAGTCATGTCATTAAGCCCTTCATAGAACCTTTCACGAAACATCTATTTGAAACCAGCAAATAAGGTAATACTCCCATCTGGGAGACTTCTATACCATTCATAAGCCGTTCCCTTGAGACATCCAATAAATACCCGAGTAAGGAGGGCATCACTTGGTTGTAGTTGATCAGTCATCACTTCAAAATGATTGATAAACTGACTTGGAGAAGTGGTTCCATCATAGAACGAGATAGTAGGAGGCTTGTATTTAGGAGGATATGATACTTGCTTCCATTCTATCGGATAAGGCTGCTTGATGCCTAACCTTTGTAAACCATCCTTCTGTTTGAATGCCTCGAATTGAGTTTTGAGATTTTTCAATTCTTCAGAGACAACTCCCGAAGATTGTGGAGTTGTGGCTTGTAGCGAATAGTTGGGAGGAGGAACAGCATTGTAAGCACTACCTCCAGCTCCAGAGAGACTAGGATTTGGTTGAGCAGGTCCAGGAGTATTGGATTGTACTGCTGAAGGAACTTGTACTGGACTTATATCAGTATCAACTGGTATGGCATCTGATACAGTCTGTCGATTTTGCAACTGAGCTGTCATGAGTTCATACATTGACTTCGTTGTGTCAGTCATAGACTTCATTTGCTGTTCCAAAGAAGCAATTCTTTGATCTTGAGGAGTCAGGGAAGAAGAAGGTTCATCAGTATTCCCATCAACCATGTAAGTCGTGACTGTATGAGGGATTATTGATGAACTAGTAGATGTTGTATGCTCTGAATCATTGCTTCGTGTATCAAAGTCAACTATAGGAGAATTACCCCCAGTAGGAAGAGGTGGGAAGTTAGATTCTCCAAGAAATTCAGAATCAATTTCAGGGATCAAATTTCTTTGACTAGAAGCCAGGACTCTTGCTCTGGTGTTTCTATATACTCCATCTGGACTATCAACTCTACCCCCGGTGTTCCGAGAAGTCATGTTGACAGAGGCAAACAAAGGCTCATCTTCATCAGGCATAGGTTCATACTGAATCCTATTAAAGACAGACTGTCGTTTATTTTGACATCTGCATTGCATTGTGACTCTTGGCTGGAAGTCACATTCATGATCACCATGGTCTTGAACTGTTGATTCACATCTACACTGAATTATGACTCTTGGATAGAAGTCACATTCAGCATGTTCCTTTGATATAGAATTACTCCTTCTCTTCTGTTGAAGATATTCCCGTAAATCTGTTTGTGAAGATTGAGGAATATACTTCCTGTTCTTGGGTCTTGATGGCTCTTGATTATACAAAGAGTGATTAATGTGAGCCACATAATTTCTTGCATACTCTGCATCTGGATCTTTTATCTTCATATCCAATTGGTATGGTTTCTTAACACCAGAAGTGCTGAGTTTTGTTCTTAAATCAGTGGAAGGTAACATATTAATTTTGGAAACATGGAGTTTTCCTTCCATTGATCTGAATATTTGCAGAGAAGGAAGAGTTAAACCACTCCCTTGATTAGGAGTTGGTAACAGACCCTCTTTAATGGACAGATTCTGTGCCCAATTTGAAGAAATCAAAGAAGAAGACATTAAGGAATATTTCTTCTTAGACTCATTCAGATGTTGAGACATAGAATGTCCAGAAGGAAGAGTAGTCAAAAGACCATCTCCTTTCCTTTGACTAACAAAAGTATCAGTCAAAGCTGTTCCTGGAGTAAAAACTACAGGAGCAGAAGAAACAACTAAAGAGTTATTCCTTTTCGAAGGGACTTTGTGTGGAAGACCACCCCCAGTTCTAGTAGAACTCGGTGAAAAAGAAGAGATAACTAAGGAGTTATTCTTCTCTGATGAAATACACGCTGAAACAGACTTGGTTAAAGAACCAGAGCTGTTAGCGTGACTTTTGATTTTAGAATTACACGCTGGAACAGATTTGGCTAAGGAGCCAGTACTGTCAGCGTGACTTTTGAATGTGGGATTGTACACTGGAATAGATTTGGCTAAGGAGCCAGTACTATCAGCGTGACTTTTAGAATTGAATTTGCACATTGGAACAGATTTGGCTAAGGAGCCAGTACTGTCAACGTGACTTTTAGAGTTGAATTTGCACACTGGAACAGATTCGGCTAAGGAGCCAGTACTGTCAGCGTGACTTTTAGAATTGAATTTGCACGCTGGAACAGATTCGGCTAAGGAGCCAGTACTGTCAACGTGACTTTTAGTTACTGTCATCTTCGAGCGCACAAGAGTGTGCGTGCTTGCAGTGGAGTTCTTGCCAGTGTTAGGAGTAGACACTGTGGCAGAGACTTCACCATTGACTGTCAACTGATTCTTAGGGACATAGACAGAGTGTCCCTTCGACTTGGCAGTGATGATGGAGGCTGGAATGGGCTTGCCACCCTTAGCCCGCTGCATTTCTTCATAGGCGAGTTGATCGAATTTGATCGTCATCACCTTCTTCGTCGAGCCGATTGACGAAGTGTCGCATTGAGTTGTTACCATCTCAGAAGAGGAGATGGTTTTCCCCAGCAGAGTCACCAATTTGTTTTCCATAAAGAAATTCTCTTTATTTGTTGTGTTTCTAGGAAAATTACAACTGTAGGAATCCGATCTAGAAGACGATCGCTTTATCCCTTGGACTATGCGAAGAAGAAAAGCTCTCAAAATTTTGACAGTAGATATCAATGTATCTGTACAATGAATAAGAAAAAGAACTCTATTTATAGAGTCAAAACAGTAACTGAAAAGATAACTACCTCACCACTGGTGCATTTGAAAAGTCACGCAGACTCTAAATACACGCAGGGTTAGTGAGTAGTTACTGGACGTGGCCCGTAACTGTTGGACACATGGCATTAGTGCATGGGTCGTGTGCAAGTTACTGGGCACGCGAGAGAGAGATCGGTGGCATGGCTGCCACGTACTCCAGTTGAAATAAAATCCACGCTGTCTTGCTGAAGGCAAAAATCTACGCAGTTTCGTTGACGCAGACTCGTTGAAGGCGAAATCCACGCAAGCTTTGAAGAGGAATACTTCAGAATTCACGCAAGCTTTGAGAAGAATAACTCAAAAATCTACGCAAACTTGAGGAAGGAGAAGGTTCAGAATCCACGCAAACCGCCAGCTGTCTTGATTTGGCACGCTTCATCTGACACAAAATCTCTGACATTGATTATATTGTCAGCCGCATTAAATGAAGATAAGACCCAAAGTCACGCCAACTTGGTGAAGAGTGAGTTTTGCTAAGGAAGATTTCAAAAATCACGCAAAAGACGGCGATGATCTCTCGAGTTCTGTGCATACGTGGCATACGAGGAGATGTTTCTCGACTGCTGTGTTGTCAGTTATTATGATTCTGAAGTATGGCTGAGCTGTCTCTGCATGATTTCTAAAGGAGATGGACAGGCAGAACTTAGCGTATCTTTTGTGCTGCTTCTCGGATCACTCTGCGTGACTTGTTCTGATCAACTCAGCGTGACTTCATTTTTGAGGCCTACATCATGATCAGCTGAATATGTAATATTTGGGACGCCATATTATTGTATATTTAATGATCATACATCTTGCGACTTTACTTACTTGTGGTGATTGAGGCACTAGGCTTGTTCATGACTATAAGAGACTGTTGGCTTGTAGAAAACCCTCACATATCTAGATAGCCGTGACCGTATATCGAGGTGGTTTCCATTTCAATATACGTAGCTGGCTATGTCTGCCCCCGCTCTCCAGTATTCTGGTTCTGGGGCGTGACAGTTCTAGCTGTGAAATAAATGCAACACTAGAAACAATATCTCTACTGGATGTACGAGTACTTACTCCTTTGGTAATATCACCAATTACCAAATCTTTTGGATGATCAGCTGTAAATTTCAACCTTTTGGGTAAATTCTGAAGGTAGCTGGTTCCTGGATCTTCTCTAGGAGGTTCAGCTAGTGCAGAGCTTGGTTGAGGTTCAGCTGATGTTGAGCTTGTTACAGTTGGATCTTCGTCATTGTCATCGATCGTCATCTGATTTAGTTCATCAAAGGTGACGTTGATTGACTCTTCGATGATCATGGTTCTTTTGTTGTAGACTCTGTATCATTTGCTCTTGGCCGCATAACCTAAAAATATACCTTCATCGGCCTTTTCATCAAATTTTCCCAAATTGTCTTTTGTATTTAGAATAAAACATTTACAGCCAAATATTCTAAAGTATGAAACAGATGGAATTCTATCAAACCATAACTCAAAAGGAGTCTTCTTCGATTTGGGTCGAATTAGAACTCTATTGAGTACAAAGCAAGCTGTGTTGACAGCTTCAGCCCAGAAATATTTGGGTAGACTAAATTGGTTTAACATCACTCTGGCCATTTCGGTTAGAGTTCTGTTCTTACGTTCCACAACTCCATTTTGTTGTGGAGTCCTAGGGCAGGAGAACTCGTGTACAAAACCGTGTGTGTCACAAAATTGCTCAAAATCAGCATTCTCGAATTCGCCTCCATGATCGCTTCTTATGCGAGTAATCATGTAACCTTTTTCAATCTGTACCTTCTTGCAAAAGGCGACAAATTCGGATAATGCATCATTCTTGCGTGTCAAGAAATATACCCACGTGTATCTAGAGAAATCATCTACAATTACGAAAGCATAAAGTTTACCTCCGAGGCTAGCAACTCTGCTAGGACCAAATAAGTCCATTTGAAGCAATTGTAGAGGTCTAGTAGTACATACTGCGTTTACTGACTTGAATGTGGATCTGGTAGCTTTGTTCTTTTCACATTGGCTGCATACCGAGTCCTTCTTGAATGTAATGTCCGGTAAACCGCGTACTAGCTTCTTTGTGGATAATCTTGAGATCGTATCCATATTAGTGTGACCGAGTCTCATATGCCATAGATGACTCTCATCACTCTTGGCCATTAGGCATCTACATGAAATGTTAGTTTCTTCTAACAAATAGAAAACATATATATTGTCTTCCCTGATACCTTCAAAGATAGTACTACCGGTTGAGATATCAACTATAGTACATTTGTCTTTGCCAAAGTTGATGCCATAACCATGATCAGCTAGATGACTTATGCTGAGTAGATTATGTTTCAACTCGGTAACCAGACAGACATCCTTAATCACAGGATAGGGAGACTTACCAACATCACCGATACCAATAATATACCCTTTCAAGTTATTACCGAAGGAGACATAGCCTTCCTTCTTTTTCTTCGACAGTGTTGCAAATAGGGTAGCGTCACCGGTCATATGCCGTGAGCAATCGCTGTCGAGGATCCATTTGCTTCTAGCATGTGAAGGGTGTTCCACCTACAAAACAGTTTACAGATGAAACTTTTGGTACCCATTTCTTGTAGGGTCCTGTATTGTTAGCTTTAGGTATCCAAGCATAAACATTTAAATCAATAAGCTTTCTCATTCTACATGCAGATGAAATATGACCAATGAGGCCACAATAATGACATTGTGCATGTCGAGTGTTGAAAGCTGAGTGGTGTGCATGGTTGGTAGGTTTAGGTTTTCTAGTATAGAAGAAAGCATACCTATAATCTTGTTTGGGCTTAACCTTTTGGGGTAAAGGTTTTATATGGTTAGATCTGACAGTGTTTGGCTTGGGAATGTTCCGATTTTTTGGTAAGTGACACGTGTTAGGGAAGGAAGCAGCAGGCTCAGGCTGTTTTCCTAACCTAATTTCCAATCTTTTGGAAGTGTCAAACAACTTAGTATAATCAAAAGTGAGTGATTCTATTCTGATTTGTGCACATCGAAGACTTTTCTTCTCTATAGAAAGTTCTTCCTTGAGTTGGTCAATAATTTTGTCTTTCTCTTCAGATGACTTGGTAGTCTCGTGTAATAAGAGCTTTGTTGAAGAAAGCTCGCCAGACTCACTAACATTATTTCTAACCTCAGCTAGTAGGTCGGTAAGTCTACCTATTTTACCTTTTTACTCTTTGAGTACCTTCTTAGTGGTCTGATACTTGCTACGCAGTTTCCTGTAATCAGTTATCAGGTTACTGAAGGCATCTCCTAATTGCTCAAAGGTGAAGTCATCATAAGTATCAACTACAGGTTCAGTAGGTACCTGATCGGATGCCATAAAGCATACGTTTGCATCGTCTTCTGATTGTTCGTCTTCTGAGTCGCTGGCTTCACTTTCATGCCATATGCTGGTATTGGCATATCTCCTAGATGTTGATTTCTTCAGGTTCCCTTTTTCATACCTGCTGCTCTTCTTGCTTGATGATGAGTTTGTGGGACAATCCTTCTTCATGTGTCCCTTCTTCTTGCAACCATAGCAAACAGCATCTTCTTGATACCAGTTGTTGTTGTTGTTCTCTTTGACTCTCTTCTCATGTCTCATGAATCTTTTGAACTTCCTTGCTAGGAGTGCTTGATCTTCAGCGTCAGATCCACTACTGTCTGAGTCACCTTCAGCATCTTTTCTGTGATGAGCCTTGAGAGCGATCGTCTTCTCCTTTGGTGCAGGCTCTTCAAAATCTTGTAGCTCTAGTTCATGAGTGAGTAGCTTACCCATGAGTACTTCGAGGGACATAGTTGTGAGGTCGTTCCCTTCAATGATTACAGTAGCCTTCGGAATCCAGTTCTTGGTAAGTGCTCGCAGGAGTTTGCGAATCTTTTCATGGTTACTGTAATCTTTGCCTAAGGAGGACAAAGGATTTACAATATCCAGGAATCTCTCGAACATTTGCATAACTGTTTCGTTGGGCTTCATCTTGAACGCCTCGTACTCTTGAGTAAGTCTGCTAACTTTAGATTCTTTGACTTGAGTCGTGCCTTCATGTGTGACTTCAAGTAGCTTCCACACTTCATTAGCCGTTGTGCAGATAAACACCCTGTTAAATTCAGTTCTGTCTAAAGCACAAAAGAGAGCATTAATGGCACGTGCGTCAAGACTGGCCCTTTTCTTTTCTTCCTCTGTATATCTGTTGTGGGGTTTTTCAACTAAAACTCCATCAACATTTATACGAGGTGGCTTTTGATAGCCATCAAGAACAATGGACCATAAATCAAAGTCAAGTGATTTCAAGAAGAAACTCATCCGTGTTTTCCAATAGGTATAATTTGTACCATCAAACAGTGGGGGTCTGTTTGTGGCCTGGCCTTCACTTGTGAATTTCACAGTTGCCATGTGTTGTGCTGTGATCTATATAACAGTTAATTAAAGTGAATAAATAATTACACTGTTACCTTTGCTTTACCTGTAACACCCGCTCTGATACCAATTGTAGGAACGAAATAGTAAAGCGTAATACTCTAGAGGGGGGGTAAATAGAGTTGGCAGCGGAATAATACTAATTAAAAATGTTAGCAGCACAATCACAGAATATTAATCACAACTGAAATAAAGTAAAGATAGAGTTAAGAGAGCAAACGCAAAGACAGCGATGTATACTGGTATCCCTCTGTTGAGGACTAATCCAGTCGGTAGAACTCTTGCTATCAGTTGAATCCACTATTGGAAAAACTGCAAGTTTTCTTACGAAGTCCTTGCAACTTCTACAACGCGAGCTTTGATACGAAGAACTCGTCCAACTTCAAATGTGAAGAGATATTCTTCAATCAAGCCTTCTGATTACAATCTCTCAGAAACTTCTAGACCGTACTGCACTGGCAAATCGACTAGAGGATTGTAATTGGCTTGGGATCTGAAATTGAAAGCTCTAGAAAACTCTTTGAAAGACTGAAAGATTTAGATAGAGAGAAGATTGAAAGTAAATGAGTGAGTTGAAATGATCGAAATCCTTCTCTATTTATAGGAATTTTAAAGGCAGACTTCTGACATAATTCGGGCAGAATTCGGGCAGAACTCTATGAGCAAATCTCGATCAAATCCGCAACTGCAGGAGGACCAAGTTCCAAGGATTCAAAATCACAACGGCCACTAACCGAACTCTGGCCGAACTCGGTCCGAGTTCTGTCAGGGTTTAGTCAGGGTTTAGTTAGGGTTTTTCAAAAAGCTTTTTGGTGATTTTTGAAAACCTTTTTGAAAACCTTTTTGTAAACCTTTTTGAGAGGTCATTTTAAAAACATTTTTGAACTCATTTGAGGGTAGCCTATTTGCCAGTACGACTCGGTGTACAACATATTCCTAGACTCAAATAAAATAAAAATACATTGCATAAGAAATTATAGACTCGAGTAGGCAAACAGATCTTCGGTCTTGAATTCAGTAGATAGCCATTCTCGATCATGTTCAAGAGTCCGAGATGTCCCGACTAGCTTTGTATATCCAGACAGAGTTTATTCAATTATTAAAATCAGGTTTGACCATATGACTAAATGGGCCAACACTAATTCTCATATTCCTTCTAACATAAACTAATATCCTAATCTAAACTAACCCTTTAACTGAAACTAATATCTAAACAATGCTAATCATGAACTAACCACCTAACCTGGAAGTCCACACTTGTAATGACCCGCTCCGCCCTAGCGGAACACCGATTCAAACGGCAAGTATAACGACTCAAACGAGCCGTCGACTCGAAGAGTTGCGTCGACCCGATGAAGTATCGATGCAAGACTTACAATGGCCCGTCAAAGATGAATCCAGACTTAGACTATCAAAGGCACGCTCGGAGTATCGCTCGGCCGATGCGAACATCGCTAAGGTGGGTGGCTCCGATGAACCCGTCTTTGCTTAGCCTAGACACATAACAATGCGGACACTATCACGAGAATCGCTAGGCGATAACACCGTGCATGCTAATAAATGACCCAACGCACCTAGCTAAGGGATTAATCCCACCTTGTATGCTTGCATAGAATATGGAAAGGAACATGGAAAAAATACGAGAACTCTCACACCGCACTCCACGCTCGTGCTACGGCACAAGCTTGCGTTCAACAATGAAACAATGAATGGTTTACAACAATAAAACGGAAGACTATCAACATAGTCGTTCCGAGTAGAGTATAGCAACATTGAAAGGCTATGGGGCCGATGGGTCACCACAGCGACTCCCGCACGAGGAGTTGCAAAATGTATGAATGGATGAACGAACAAATATGTGAATGAATGAATCAACGAATAAAAGAATGAATACGTGAATGAATCGATGAACAAACGGACAAGTGAAAGAAAGAAAAGAAAGAATGAATAAAAGATAAGAAGAAAAGAATGGTTAGCGGCAGGTGTGACGGGCACGTGCAACGGGGCTCGTTACCCGCGCTGCACGGACGCTAACCTGGTCGATAACGCATTAAGGCTAAGGGTTAGCCTACGGCTCAGAGACAGCCGTTAAGTTAAAAAGACAAGTTAATACGAAATGGTCGTGGACAAACGGCACGAACGAGGGGTGGCGTATGCTGCGACCGTAAAGAGAAAGGGATTCCGCGGCATGATCAAAGGGGGGATATGCCGGCCTAGGCGGAATCAAAAGGGGCTTACGGGCTTAACTGTGGGGGGCTTGGCCACCCCGGAGACGTAAGTGCGGGGTAATTTCAAGAGACTATCAGATGTGTACCAGCCGCACACAGTGATAGGTAAGAAATTACCAAGGGAGAACATGTCCAGGATGGCTTGTGATGCAAGCGACCGATGCATATAGATTAAGTGGACTTTGCTGGTGGTAATCCACGTGCAAGTCCTTGCATTAAAATCAAAGTAGTCTAAGTTAATCTGAACAAAGCACCTTCTGAATAAGCTTGAAATGTATCACACCAAATGACAATGAATACTTCGTACAATGAGTTAGAGAATACGCCTACGATGCGCTAGAATCTGAGGCAGGAACACGCCCTTTACAGTGAATGCTTACGTGTATCATGTTAAGTTAAAATATATGAACTGTTGTCTAACTTGGTTTACTTTGGACAGGGAAGGCTGGACGGTAAGTATGGGTAAGTCGTGTATGTATTTCCATGCGACACTTGAATTTGGCAACACGGGATAGGTTATGACACATGCCATGAAATTGATCCTAAGGCAAAATTAGAAAGACAATGAATGATAGAGATGCACAAAAGTAAATGGAACGTGTTTGGTAATGATGGCGTTGTGGGCTAACTAGCCTCTCCACCAGTGTATAACAATGTACTGATAACCCCACAGTCTACTTACAAGATGCAGGTATCGTCGGCGGGTGCGGAGCTTCCACCGAACGTGCTAAGGTGCGGAGCTATCTCTGGAGCCTTGGAGTGTTGCAAGGAGCTGAAGCACCCTATACAGGGCATAATGTATCGGAACATTGTCATGAATCATTCCATCTTGTAAGCCACTTGGCACGCCTTTTATGTTTCAGAGAGAGAGAGCTTGAGCGATTTGTAATATCGGCCTAGCGCCGTTTGTAAACTTCTTGAAAATCAATAAAGTGTTTGAATTCGTTTCAACTTGTGTTCAATTACTTTCCGCTGCAAATGGGGACACTCTGTGCGACTCTGTGGCCTAGCTCAAATCGACCGTTTCTGGACTTGGCCTTGTACGGGCGCAACCTAGGCCCGTGCGGCATCACGCCTTAGCGAGGACGATCGCTCCTGCGGGAGCGGGGCCTGACATAGTGGTATCAGAGCACGGCTTTACGTCCTTGGACTTCATGTCGATTTCTCAGTTTTGAAAGCTCGTCGTAGGAAAAAAGAGTGTACGCTCTCTCTCGTTGTGCCTTGGGATGTTCCATACAATAAGTCTAATATTTTCAAAAGCTCGTACGAATACTCGGTTGGACGGGATCGATAGGCGAAGGCCTTTGTGCCACCACGACGGACTTGAGTTGGAAGGAACTGATGCTAAAAGTTAGCAAGTCGCGTGCATGCCCAAATAGTCCTACGTCGACATTAGCAAGTGAGCGTGCAAATTTGAATATAGCCCGCACGAGATGGTTATGCGGCACAACTTAGTCCGCGTGTCGCGCACCTCGACTTTTGGTGCAATCAAGTTGCGGGCGATATCAAGTATCGCTCGATTGAGAACGGAGATACACTTTGAGTGTCTATCGATAGGAACGCTATCGAGTTAACGCTTAGGCGTACCCGAAGGATTGGCTTGGATTTTGAGGATTTGTATGAACGACTTAGTACGTCGAGGCGACGTAAGCGATTACGCTGGAGATTCGTCGAACGAATCTAAAGGATGTCTTAGCGCATGACACGAACGTGATTGAGGACTAGATCGTATGGCTTGAATCCGAGTGGTGTATGTGATAGGTTCGGAGAAGGATAATAGTGAGTGTCGACGACTAGTCGAGTGGCTCGAACCCTGAGTGGTGTATGGACATTATAGAAATTGTTCGAGCGAGACTATAAGATATACGGATAGAACGGGTATGTCGGTGAGACGATGCGATCACGCAAAGCCTTAGAACGTGTCACACTTAGTTGATTGTGACTTCGAATGTCCTGAACGAGTTGTCATTCGGACAACTTGTCAATGGGCAACGCGAGTTAGAAAATGATTCGGAACGATGAATGAAAGTGAATGGTCTTGATCGAGGAAACTTAGAGGATCGTGTGTACGATTTGGGATTGATTCAAATGAAATGTGACTTGAGTTTTGAACAACGATCTTGAAACGAGCTTGAGGAATAGCGATCGAACTTGATCTTGACTATCGAGGAAATTGTGGATATCCAACTCGGACAATAGTATCAGTCGTACGACTCGAAATTGGTTGCAAAGGAAGATCGTCAAGTTACGCATATCGTCGATGGTATTGAGGCGTATCAAAGATCGATATGTGATAACTCGGGGGCACTCTGACTCGATGAATGACGGTCGTGCAAATGTCATTGTTCCGTTGGACGCTATACTTGAAATGTTAAAAATGTGTCGAGGAAAAGATAGATTTGGCTCGAGGATTTTCTAGTTGAACGAAATAGAAATGGACTATCGATCTTGGCTTGGATAGAAAATGAAACGTTTGGATTACTTCGACGAAAACCCCAACATCGACATTCTTGTCTTATGCGAGCGCAACTCCAGCCTCGTACATGCGTCGCGCCGATTAGGGCGGTCACTCCGCGTAAGCGCTGGCATGGTGATTCATACAGCGGAGGTGATTGAACTAGCATGGCATGGCAATTTGTGTGCTTCGACTTGTGGTTTGATGCGAAGGTGACTTGAGAATGATTCGGTGTGCTTGATAATTAAGTTTGAGGATTTAGTAGGTCCAATCCGCGTGAATCAGTCTAGACGCAAGCAAGAGTTACGCCCCGATGAGAATGATTATTCCGCGGGAGCGTTGCATGGTGATTCATGAACCACCGTGGATAATCGGACTCGCGTGAGATTGGGGCACAACATATTGTCAAAGCTAGATGACCTCGTGATCGAATACATGAATTGGTTAGAGTTGGTAATTTTAATGGATTCGAATACGCGCAACGAATGCATTGATGCGAATAGGTGATCGTGCTCGATGTTTAGAAATCTGAGTGACACGATCTTGAGTAGAAACACCCGTACAAACGAACAAATGGTTTGACCCTAGGATTTGGGGAGAGCGTCGTGCAACGACCTTGCACGATGAGCCACGGACTTGACTTGTAACTATGACCCTGTGAGCTGTCCTAGCGGATAAGCGGACGACCCTATGCCGAGTGATTGAACCTGTGCGATTGACATTACAATATCGTCTGGACGGATGATAGACTTGTGGCAACAAGACTTAGAGTAGGACGGGAAACTGGGAGTGTGCGTGAACGACGACGAGATTGGCCCCAAACAAAGGGAATGATAGGGATGGATGATGTGCAAGTAAAGTTGGGATAACGAATTGAATCGTTGATCGAAAGACGTACTCGACGATAGTGCAATACTTGGTCTTGAATCGGACTGAAATTACTTAGACTTGGTCGACCCCGCTAAGAGGAAATCGTATTGATTTCGTAGACAAGAACGCTTGAGAAGCGAACCGGATCATCTCGAGGACCGAGATAAACGATAGTAAGAAACACATGAGTTCGGTTTTAAATCGAAGTTAGCAAAATGATCGGCAAATCGAAACTATCACGAGTAGCTTGTCCGACTTTGCTAGTCGCTAAGCTTGGTTGAAATGTATGTATTTGGAGGACGCCTTGAATACGTGCACGATCCAAACTCAGCGATATGATGAACTCGAAGGCAGCTGCAAGTGGGTGTTGAGATGCGCATGAACGAATAAGTGAGTTTGCCTCAGCCTACGACTTCGTATTTGACGAATTACAATGCACCTCGTGCGACCGTTTCAGTCCCATGATACATCGAAAAAAAAAGCAACCGAGTCGGAGAAACACTTGAATTGAATAAGTGCCATCAACTCTAAAATGAATGAAAAGTTATCCAATAAAAATCGACCAAACGTATGCGACACGGAACTTGGAAAGGTACCGAGCATTGTTCGATGCCATCGAACGATAGAGCCGTTCGATAGAATTGTCTATAAAACACGATGACACGAGCTAAGGAATGGTAGGATGACCTGCACTCAGGAAGTCTCGAGGACGAGACTTGTTTTGAGTGGTGTATTATGTAATGACCCGCTCCGCCCTAGCGGAACGCCGATTCAAACGGCAAGTATAATGACTCAAACGAGCTGTCGACTCGAAGAGTTGCGTCGACCCGATGAAGTATCGATGCGAATCGATGCAAGACTTACAATGGCCCGTCAAAGATGAATCCAGACTTAGACTATCAAAGGCGCGCTCGGAGTATCGCTCGGCCGATACGAACATCGCTAAGGTGGGTGGCTCCGATGAACCCGTCTTTGCTTAGCCTAGACACATAACAATGCGAACACTATCACGAGAATCGCTAGGCGATAACACCGTGCATGCTAATAAATGACCCAACGCACCTAGCTAAGGGATTAATCCCACCTTGTATGCTTGCATAGAACATGGAAAGGAACATGGAAAAAATACGAGAACTCTCGTACCGCGCTCCACGCTCGTGCTACGGCACAAGCTTGCGTTCAACAATGAAACAATGAATGGTTTACAACAATAAAACGGAAGACTATCAACATAGTCGTTCCGAGTAGAGTATAGCAACATTGAAAGGCTATGGGGCCGATGGGTCGCCAAGACGACTCCCGCACGAGGAGTTGCAAAATGTATGAATGAATGAACGAACAAATATGTGAATGAATGAATCAACGAATGAAAGAATGAATACGTGAATGAATCGATGAACAAACGGACAAGTGAAAGAAAGAAAAGAAAGAATGAATAAAAGATAAGAAGAAAAGAATGGTTAGCGGCAGGTGTGACGGGCACGTACAACGGGGCTCGCTACCCGCGCTGCACAGACGCCAACCTGATCAATAACGCATTAAGGCTAAGGGTTAGCCTACGGCTCAGAGACAGCCGTTAAGTTAAAAAGACAAGTTAATACGAAATGGTCGTGGACAAACGGCACGAGCAAGGGGTGGCGTATGCTGTGACCGTAAAGAGAAAGGGATTCCGCGGCATGATCAAAGGGGGGATATGCCGGCCTAGACGGAATCAAAAGGGGCTTACGGGCTTAACTGGGGGGGAAGGGCTTGGCCACCCAGGAGACGTAAGTGCGGGGTAATTTCAAGAGACTATCAGATGTGTACCAGCCGCACACAGTGATAGGTGAGAAATTACCAAGGGAGAACATGTCCAGGATGGCTTGTGATGCCAGCGACCGATGCATATAGATTAAGTGGGCTTTGCTGGTGGCAATCCACGTGCAAGTCCTTGCATTGAAATCAAAGTAGTCTAAGTTAATCTGAATAAAGCACCTTCTGAATAAGCTTGAAATGTATCACACCAAATGACAATGAATACTTCGTACAATGAGTTAGAGAATACGCCTACGATGCGCTAGAATCTGAGGTAGGAATACGCCCTTTACAGTGAATACTTACGTGTATCATGTTAAGTTAAAATATATGAACTGTTGTCTAACTTGGTTTGCTTTGGACAGGGAAGGCCGGACGGTAAGTATGGGTAAGTCGTGTATGTATTTCCATGCGACACTTGAATTTGGCAACACGGGATAGGTTATGACACATGCCATAAAATTGATCCTAAGGCAAGATTAGAAAGACAATGAATGATAGAGATGCACAAAAGTAAATAGAACATGTTTGGTAATGATGGCGTTGTGGGCGACCTAGCCTCCCCACCAGTGCATAACAATGTACTGATAACTCCATAGTCTACTTGCAGGATACAGGTATCGTCGGCAGGTGCGGAGCTTCCACCGAACGTGCTAAGGTGCGGAGCTATCTCTGGAGCCTTGGAGCGTTGCAAGGAGCTGAAGCACCCTATACAGGACATAATGTATCGGAACATCGTCATGAATCATTCCATCTTGTAAGCCACTTGGCACGCCTTTTATGTTTCAGAGAGAGAGAGAGCTTGAGCGATTTGTAATATCGGCCTAGCGCCGCTTGTAAACTTTTTGAAAATCAATAAAGTGTTTGAATTCGTTTCAACTTGTGTTCAATTACTTTCCGCTGCAAATGGGGACACTCTGTGCGACTCTGTGGCCTAGCTCAAATCGACCGTTTCTGGACTTGACCTTGCACGGGCGCAACCTAGGCCCGTGCGGCATCACGCCTTAGCAAGGACGATCGCTCCTGCGGGAGCGGGGCGTGACAACACTGCTCAAGCACAGGCCAAAGGCCAAGTTATAAGGCAAAATGTAGGCAACTGCCTGTAGCTACAAGGCAAAACCAAATGTTGACGGTATATATATCGTCAACATTTAAAAAGTTTACTTGTCTTGACAAAGTGAGTGAAGTAACTCTTATAGACCGAAAGAATACTATATACACTCTATGTAATACGATATACCAATCATACCTATACTTCTAGGATACTCTATACACTGTAGTAATGAATTGCCCTTATTAATGATGCTCTTAGGTAACATATTTAACAGATAAGATTTTCATGTTGCACTTATGCATTTGTAGCTATAAACTGCTTGAGCAACAACATATAGGTATGGAAATCGGTATCGGACTATTCCTATGAGTATTGGTATCGACGATATCAGTAGTAGACTTACTAGCTAGGGTTTTGGTCAAAACCAATTATTTTTAATTTTTCTTAGAGGATACGCTTCAAAGGACAACGTACGTGATCAGTTTAATTAGCTCACCGGATAAAGGGGACGACCAAAAAAGTTAATATTACTGACCACCTCCGCTAATTGCTACTTTTGATTGCCAACCACATTAATAATAATAATTATAATAATAATAATAATAATAATAATAAAGTAAACACACTAGACTATACTAGACTACACTTCACTTACACCTCTGGATGACTTTGGCTCAAACCAGCCAAAGCTAGTTCAACGAGAGCTCCAAGAAAAAAATGGCTCTCCTCCCACAAACCACAATGGAAACTATACTTGAATAATGCACTCTATTCATTTGGGACTATTCCAGGTGTCCAAATTATAAGCAACCCTATATACATGATACGAATTTCCAACATGTGACATTCATCCATAGCTACTGCTTAATTGTTTTATTCGGGGTTCTATTATGTGTGAAATGCAAGACGCAAGTTACATTCCGGATGGACTTTTTTATATCAAATTGGCGTTTCTAAAACACTAGTCCAATTGGAGATCTCTAAGAACATTTGAGCATACATGATTAAACAAAATTACAGCCCGAGCTATTCCTGGACTCTACATTGCATTCTACAGTACTCTGAGAGTGTGACTGTGCTATGGTGTGGTATTTATTTGGAAATAAGATGTCGCCAAAACCATTATTTTCCATTTTTCTTCCTCTTGAAAACTTTAGTATTGTCCGATTGTGAACTATCAAAACCATCATATGAATCGGGTTTGAACAAAATTAAACCTAAATAAAACCCAAAACATGTCCAAGGGTCGTATCCGTGTCAGTGTCCAAAATATGCACACACAGTATCAGTGTCAGTGTCCAAAACATGTCCAAGGGTCGTGTCAGTGTCCAAGGGTTTGAACAAAATTAGACCTAAATAAAACCCAAAACACGTACGCACAGACAATGGGTGTGTGCGGGTGGAGGAGAAGGAGGGAGAGGAGGAGGGAGAGGAGTTAATTAGGTTAGGGTTTACCTGAGCTCGAGGAGGAGGAGCTCGACGGGGGGGGTAGGGGTTGCCGGAGGGGGAGGGAGTCGCCGGAGGGGTAGGGGTCGCCGGAGGGAGAGGGAGTCGCCGGGGGGGGGGGAGGGAGTCGTCGGAGGGGTGGAAGGGGAGCTCGAGTTAAAATTGGAATTTTCGAGTGAGGGGAAAAAAATGAAACGCTATGCCCTAAGAAAAAATTTTAGCGACGTCAAGAGATACCGTCGCAAAATTTTAATAGATGGCGACATATTTTAATAATATGTCGCTGCACGTCGCTATTCAGCGACGTAATTTAACTCATGTCGCTGAACGTCGCAAGTCAACGACGTTTTGCGATGTATATATAAAGGAGTCGCTATATTCCATATTTAGCGACGGCATTTTATGCCGTCGCTAAATTACGTCGCTAATAGATCATATTTTAGTAGTGACCTTGCATAGAACATTAATGTGGGTAGTCCCACCAGAATCTAACTACCATGAGTTTTTAGGTACTAAATCTAAATTAACCTCAGAACAATCCAAATTTAGAAATGTACTTTTCTTTATACGCCATGCGTGGTACTTTGTACATTTCTTCCTTATATGTCCTGTCTTATCACAAAAGAACAACCCTTAGTTTTATATTATTGTTTCTTTTGAGCTGGACCCCTTAGCAGCTATTGTATTCATTTTCGTTTTGCCCTTAAAATTTATCCCATTAAATATAAAAATTAAAATCTTATTGGCAGATATTTTAACAACATTAACTGTAAAGAGAACAAAGCAACAAAAGCAGATACTCTTATTAATAACCAAAGAGTAAAATATAGTCAAACAAATTCAAATAATGGTGAACCCCATCTCAAGATACCTAGTACATCATTAATATCAAGTCTTTGGATAGTGATATTAACTACAAGTGGTACTCTTGGTGTAATGATCAGACGTTGACAATAAATTATGTCAAATAATAAGCCTATCTTTGGATCGGGTTATTATTCACATGTAAACCTTACAATTGTCACACATTTATCACTACAAGTATGTGTGCAATTCGGCCAAGTATTAACCTTCCTTTGGGCCGACTAATACCCGCATGAATATACACACACAAACATCCGACATCCCTTATAGACTATCTACGAAAGAGATGTCACTTTGGCGATCTTGTTTCAATGAGTCTACTTAGAATATTAGACAACTATTGCTAGTCACAAAAGGTACCAAAAATTTGAATGTTGACTAAATTTTACAAAATCGAATCATGACCAAAATTTTATGTACATGAATATTTAAATTAAATAATCATAAATCTTTATGTACATGCATATTTTTAAATTTAAATGATCACAAATCAACAGATTAGATTCCACTGGATATATGCATCAACAGATACTATCAAATAATTCATAAGCATTACTATAAATAGAATAGTCTATAGAATACCCAATATATGCATCAACAGATTACATCAAATAATTTATAAAGATTATACCAAAATTTATCTACTAATATTGATGCACATAAGAAATCTAACAATTTCTATTGACGGAATCATATGGCCGTCCGTAGCTGAATTCGATGCATGTAAACGTAGTGGTTTGGAACCGTAGACAGATACGAATTTTCAGATCTAAAATAAAGCATTAATGAAGGATGAGAAAATCATCCCTGGTGTGGAATTATTCAATAATATGGGTCACACATGTAAAATTAATTGTGTTGGACTATCTAAATAATTAAGCTAAATTAAAGTGGTCTATTTAGAAAAAGGGTATAATTGTCATGGAATTAATGTGTAGATATCGGAGATAAATCTAATTTGATGAGGGGCCAAATTAGAAATATCAAAACACACACACACACACACACACACACACACACACATATAATGTGTGTGTGTGTGTGTGTGTGTGTGTATTCATTAGGGTTTTGGTCCCCAACTTATACGGCCACCAAAGAGGAGGTTTTTTTTTCTTTTTCTCTTCTGATCCCATCAACAGAAAGAGAGGGACAAATGATTCGGATTCTTCTTTGTCATTAAGGGTCGTAACAAGTTGGAAGATCGAACCCCATAAAAGGACTACCGCTTCAAGATCCATCAAGCCTAACAATGGATTCAGGTACACTTCCGTAATTTAATTTATGTTCTTCATCTCATGATTCGACATGGTACAATAATTTCTAACATGATGGTCATTTTCTGACTGCAATTACAACGTATCAAGCTAGAGGTTGTCTCTTGGAGGCGGAAGGTTTAGCACTTAAATTGGAAATAGAAATCCGCAGAAGAGAAAATTTTAAGAGAGTGATCATAGAAGGTGATAGCAAGATTCGAACTGACACTATCAATTAAGGGAAATGGACATTCTTTGGATAGTTCGTCATGTTATAGAAGAAGGCAGTTCTACATGCAAGGACAACAGATGCATTTCATTTGCATATACTCCCAGATTTACTAATATGGTTGCTCATTTTATAGCTAATGAATCGGTTTGTTCAGATTTTTCTGTTGTTTCAATACTATACAAAGAGTTTCCTCCTTCATGTATATTGGATTATATCCGCAAAGATATGGCTAATAGTTGTCTGATTTAATGATATTTCATTTCCTTTAAAAAAAAAAGACCAGAGATTTTTCTACTCTGTTGATGCGTTAGCTAGGGAGCATCTAACAACTAAGTGCATGTAGTTTCTGCTTCAGTCAATTTGTCCGCAGTTATTGCTGTAATAACTGAAGAAGACTTGAGAAAATATATGTGGCTACATGCTTATGAAATTAGATGGAGTTTCTAAAAGAAATTTAGGTAGATGGAGCTGATGTGGTGGCTGTTTCATTAGTTGCAAACATATTTACTTGCAGTAAAATAACATATCATCCTGATAGATATTATTCAGCATGGTTTCATCAACAGAGTTTTTTTTTTTTTTTTTTTTTTGAACCTTTGTAAAGTTCAGCTGAACATGTACACGATGACAATCATATAGAACAACATGCAGGTTCTTTTTGTCACCAATTGTGCTTTTACTTTATAGATAGCTGTTGCATGCACATCTTAAAGATCTCATAGGTATCCAGCATAAACACCTTGAGTTCCTCCCTCCTATGTTAATAGCAAGGTTCACAGTATCGGTATCGGACTCTTCCTATGAGTATCAGGATCGGCGGTATCGGTACTATCGACAATATCAACGAATGGATCGGAGTATCGGATTTTTTGGTATAGGAGAAGAAATTTATTAAAATATATATAGTTTTAGAAAAAATGTTCTACACATTTAAGCATAACTTTAAGTACTTTTTGTGTTGTTTCTTATTAGTTTTGAAATTGAATGAAAATGTAGTCACCCTTGCGGATTGGTTTACCTGTGATAGATAAGTTTTCTTCTTTTACATCCTTCTATAACCTTACTATGATTTTACACCCTTGTTGATTGGTTTTTTTCATTCAGTTTTGTTTACTGAATTGACTGGAAAATAAACTCCCAATGTCAGTATTGATCAAGATTGGTATCAGTCGGTATCGGATCGAAATATACCAAACCGTATCGGTATCGACCATATCGGATCGATATCGGTTGACACTGCAAACTATGTTTAATAGACATTCTTGGGGCATGCTGGCAAAGAACTGTTATATAACCAATTTTGGTAATATCCTGAATATTAAGGTTGCAGATCCAACATAATTTTTGTTGCCATGTGGAGGTGTTTTGTTAGAAAACAAGGGGAGTTTCAAAAATCATATCTTCCCCCTTATAATTCCTTGATAAATTCTTTTTAGTGGTTATCTCAATTCTCAAACATAAAGTACAAACTTGACCATTTAGCACAAGAAGTTGTATGGCATTGAAACTGTTGGATTCGTCTATTCAAGTGAATCCTTGAAACATCTGCTTCTTTAAGTCATCTCCAATACGTACCTCTATTTTTTTCAACTCCCTCAAACCGGATATTGTTATATGCAAACATAGGATTTATATATCTTGTTCCAATAGAAATTACCTCTCTTTTCTTTTGTCTCATATTCCAAGTTCATTTTCCTTGAAATTCAAGTAATTCTATTGTATCTTTGTTAGTTCAATAAGTTTCCAAGAGGTTGCCAGGAAGAATAATTGCTCGATACAAGTCATGGAGCTACTCCCTTATTGGCATACATTGTTTAGTTTCATATTTGCTTTGTTGCATGGCAAAATCGCACCTTATTTTTTGTCACCAGGAGATTTTCTGGTTCTGCTATGACTTAGACCCAAATCCTAATGGTGGACATTATGGAGACCCAAACGCTAATATCAAATATGTGAGACCCTATCACTAAATGACCCTTTGAATTATTCACCACTGTATCTATAAGGAAGTACAGTTAGAAAGCATATATCTTGAGTTATACTATTTGTCATCTCTTTTGTTTCGAAATCGCATCGAAATGGTAAAGCTGAACTTCTTGTTTTATAAGTATACAACTAATAGAATAAAATTGTAGATGCTTCACATTTTTTTTCCCTCAAGGCAATAAACTTTCAGATGTCTGTGCTGTCCCCCTAGTTATTCAACTGCAAAGATTTGTATAATAAGATTTGATGAACTAGGTCACTAGTGGATCTTAATGATGTATTCTAATGATAATTTTGTGGACCACTTTCGAGTTTTATGTCATCTGGTAGTGTTTTTTGTAAAAATCAGTTTTGACGAGGAAAGCTTAAAATTGTGAAGGTATATGATCAACATTCAATTAATTCCTCTGTGTCTCCCTTTCCTCCCAACAAGACATTTATGAAGAGATCACTGACCTTAAATTATGTTAAACAACTAATTAATTATCCCAAATTTTTTCTTGATACACTACATAGTGGAAATCTAGCATCAGATCAGTAAGAATGAAATAAAAAAGTCTACCTCCAAAAAATATTAATAGCAGAGAACTGCAAATTTATTTAGATAGTTGTTCTTGCTTATTGCTTCAAACACCGCTTGTACTCAAATAGAGAAGTCAATTCTAAGATCTACCACCTTCACCACACTGTTCTTGCTACATGAGATACCAAGGTCACAACAGTACTCTCGTACGTACTTGCTACCCCTCAAGCTTCTCCGGCATCTCCTTCGACCCAAACGTCAGCCTTAATTTGTCGATATCGTCGTCGGCTTACTCGTCATGGGCATTTTCAAGAATCTCTCTCTAGGAACACTTCCGATGTTTTTTCTGGCCATTGAAGTCTAATTAGTTAGTCACCTAAACGTCAAATCTAACATTATCTCCTTATCTACGGCTACAAGAACCTTTTCTCCTTTATTTATTTATTTATTTATTATTTTTTTTTTTTTACTGGCTTTGGCTCAAGATGCAACTTGGGTCGGGCAGCCCGGTTTCCGGCTCGGGTCCGGCCCGGTCAATGTCGGTCTGAGCCGGCCCGAGCCCGATCAACGACCCGGACCGGCCCGGCCCTCCTTCCCTGCGAGTCGGGCTGGGTTTAGACCTAGGACCCACAAGCACGGACCGGCTCAGCCAGGTTTGACTGTGGGTCCGGGCCGGTCATACCCACTGAACCCGTCCGGGTCCGCCCGGACCAGCTGGTTTATTTTTTTTATTTTTATTTTTTTTGATATATTAGTTGCGAGCCAAAAAAGACAATTAGTCGGTTACAATTTAGGAAAGAATAGGTTTTAAGGAAACTTAAATTCAAAATAAAATGGTACTTTTTTCTATATAGTCTAAGATTTGTCAACATAATCAAATCATAGGTTCTCTTTTTAATTACCATCTATGGATATGAAATAAATGTTAACATATGAACCTAATTAGTTGGTTCAGTTTAGGAAACAATAGGTTTTAAGGAAACTTAAATTCAAAATAAAACGGTCTTTTTTTTTTTCTTTCTATGTAGTCTAAGGTTTAGCAACATAATCAAATCATAGGTTCTCTTTTTAATTACAAACTATGGATATGAACTAAATGTTAGCATATAAACCTAATTAGTCTGTTTAGTTTAGGAAACAATAGGTTTTAAGGAAACTTAAATTCAAAATAAAACGGTTTTTTTTTTTTTTTTTTCCTATGTAGTATAAGATTTAACATAATCATAGGTTATCTTTCTTTTTAATTGACAAGGATATGAAGTAAAGGTTAGCATATAAATCGTAATTAATTGGTTATAATTTAGGAAACAATAGGTTTTAAGGAAATTTAAAATCAAAATAAAATGGTCATTTTTTTCCTATATAGTCTAAGGTTTGTCAACATAATCATAGGTTCTATTTTTAATTGCCAACTAGATATAAAGTAAAGGTTAACATATAAACTTAATTAGTTGGTTACAATTTAGGAAACAATAGGTTTTAAGGAAACTTGCATTCAAAATAAAACGGTATTTTTTTTTCCTATATAGTCCAAGTTTTGTCAACATAATCATAGGTTCTCTTTTTAATTGCCAACTATGGATATGTTAACTTTTATTTTCTATATTTTGTAGTTAATGTTCTTTTATAGCAAACTAATTGTACATTTTTTACAATTCATTTAGAAATTTTCTAACTTTTATTATACTAAACATTAATAATACTATTTGTACATATTTTTTTACAATTCATGTTTCATTTACCAAATTACTAGTACAATTCATGTGAAATTTGTGAGTACAAAGACAGAAGTTGGGAATAATTTTTCTGTGTGTTTACTGATCCAACTATATAGGTATATATACATGAGAAGTAACAAAAAGTTGTTAACAACAACTCATCATCCCAACAACTCTCAACAAATAATCTCAACCAATAATCTCAACAACTAACAAAATAATGATTCGTTCAATAATTCATTTTCTAAATTTATTTACTTGTACATGTGTTTTTATAGAAATTTTTTAGACATTAATAAAAATATTTTTAAATTATACTAATTTAAATTATACTAACTTTTATTTTCTAAATTTTTATTACATTTTTCTTTTGGTTTTTTTCAAAAAAATCGGGATGGCCCGGTCCAACCCTGAACCGGCCCGGACCAGGCCCGGTTCATCCCGGCCTGCCCGAAACCGGGCCATGAGTCCGAGCTGTGTTCAGATTTTTCGGGTCCAGACCGGCCCGGCCCGTCTTCATTCTGGGTAAGCCCGGCCCGGCCCAGGTCCGGTCAAACCTGGGTAGAGCACCTTGAGATTTGGCCCTTGAACCTCAATGCTATATCGGATAACAACTAAAATTTTAATATTTCAGTTTTCAGATTTCGGATATTCAAAAAATAATATTAGAATTATTTAGCTTATATGAACAGATATTATCCGATATTATATGGATACGAATTTGAAGTGTCAAAAGAGATATCCATTCGAATATCAAATTGGATTCGAATATTAAAAAAAAAATCGAATACGGATACTAATATTGTCCTATCCGTACCAATAAGCATCCATTGATGCCCCTTGTTGGTAACTTGTGCATCCTGGAGTGTCAACTTCTTGAGCTCCTTTGCCTTCATGCACGGGTCTCGAAAGCCAAGGCAAATCCGTTTTTTTCCCCTCTCATAATTGTACCCAACCTTTCCTATATCAAGACAGTCCCTTATGTACCTTTATTCTTTCTAGCTGTAAGTTCCTGCAAGTTCTGATTCCAGAAGGAATGCTGCATCGTGTCAATATTCACTATGGTGGGGGAAATATCGCACAAACAGAGAGATTATTTTAGGTTTTTGACATCTCATCCTACAAACTTAAAATATATTTGTCATGCTTCAATTGTTCGATTTTAATATAATGAGAGTACATGACGTATATATAACATTATAAAGTTTATGAACTAACCAAAAATAACAAAAAATAATAGAAAATCGAAATTAGGATCTCTCATCACATCTGAGAGGCGACATCAATTGGAAGTTGGTCAAGTCAGGCCGATACATTGATGAGGTGATCCCTCCATAAGTGGATGATAGAATATTAATGTTGTCATTTGGAGTTTCCAAGATTAATGAACTTGAATGGTGCAATCTTGAAGGTGAAAGCATCTCTACCTCATGAAGCTATATAAGGAGATTGGAAGAACAACAAATAAGATACCTATTATGGTATCAAGGTTATCCCTCTGTTAGTATTTTTGTCTTTGGACTAGGAAAGATAGTCCCACATCGGCTACACCAAATGGTGAGTATCTTAATATAATGCTTTGGTTGTGTTGAGGTGTGCACATAAGGTGTGGTGGGGCACAAGTGTGTGCCATGTGGGAGTATTTTCCTAGAAGAAGAAATGATTAATTCCAACAAAGATGCAAGTTGATTTTATGCTGATTGTGGGATGATCTAAAATATCAAACTCAATTTTTGAGTATTGGTATTTTAGTCCCACATCGGATAGGAGAAGTGGTGAAGTCTCAACTCCACTCTATAAATAGAGCCCATTGGCCTCCCTTGAAAGATGCACCAAGAAGAGAGTTAAAGGAGTCTGTAAAGTCCAGGAAGTCCGTTCAAGTCTCAAATATTGACTTACGAGCGTTCCAGAAGTTCTTCGTGAACTTGCTGGTTCCTGGAAGCAAATCGTGTTGGGGGCGAATCTTGCTTTGAGCAACGGTGATCTTAATCACCACAACAAGAACCTTTCCTCTTCTTCTTTCTTCTTTCTTCTCCTTCATCTGAGTTGTAACTCAGTTCTGTCCGTCAGCAACTGCGATTGTGAGGAAGAACGTGAGATTTATTTTTTGATTATTGTTACTTTTGTAATCAGATTCATATTATAGTGTTCCTATTGGATCTCGAGAATAATCAGAAGGGGAACGTTTGTTTGAACCTCTGATCTCGACATTGAGTCTACCATTTTTGATCAAGCCCCGAGACTGACAATCTCAAAGCAAGATCCTTGTAGATGGAAAACTCTCGTGCTTCTCTCATCGATATCATCTTTAACAAGTTGAAGAAATTCGACGGAGAACATTTCCAAATCTGGAAGAGGAAGGTCACCCTTAATCTTCAACTCGTGGACGTAGACCATGTATTGATTGAGGATGAACCGACGATTCCAGAAGGAGGAACTATCGATGCTATTGCTGCTGCACTCGTCAAGCAGAGCAAATAGAAGAGAGAAAACAGCATCTGTAAACGGCTGATTCTCAATTCTATGGAAGACTCTCTGGCAGAGTCATATTCCAAGAAGGTGAAGGCCAAAGAGATCTGAGATTCTTTGGGTAAGCTATATGAAGATGATGAGAAAGGTCCAAAACTTCATCGTCGAAAAGTACCACAAGTGGCTCTTCGAAGAAGAGATGGCGATGCTACCTCAAGTGAAGGAATTCCTGAAGTTGCGCCAGAAGTTGGATGACGAGAAGATGCCCTTCGTCGACATGTTTGTCGTTGGAGGGATAGTCTCGAGACTTCCTGCTGGTTGGAGCAACTTATATGCTAGAATGCATCGGAAGAAGCTGTACATTAGCTTGGAAGATCTTCTACAAGAGATCCACGTTGAGGACGAAATGCGATCTCAATAGAAGATGGACTCTCTGTCAAACCAACTGGCTAAGGCCAACTTGGTGTAGACAAGGGAGTTCAATGGAAAGCAGGTGGCTTCTCATCACAAGAAGGACTCCGCTAATCTGAAAGTGAAGGGTTATTCGTTCAAGCAATAGAAGTCCAAGTCCCACGTGACTTGCTTCAACTATGGCAAGAAGGGCCACTATAAGAGTGAATGCAGATCCAAGCCTAAACAAGCTGAGCAAGGTGAGCCTAGCAAGGTTTCCATGGTTTCTAATATTGTTGCTATGATTGCTCAGGTGTGTGGGGGCTGACTCTGACAGGTGGATAGACACTGGTGCGACCTGCCATGTCTGCTCTGGCAAGGAATGGTTCGTCACATACCAGTCAACTTCTGAAAAAGTTATCATGGCGAACCAAGCCCAAGCTGAAGTTCTGGGGGTCGGAACTGTGGAGCTGAAACGCACATCCGGGAACACTCTGATGCTTCAAGGTGTGAAGCACGTTCTGGTGATTGCAAAGAACCTGATCTATGGAAGCCTGCTTAGCAACGCAGGCTTGAGGATGGACATCAATGCTGGCCAGGTGGTGATGTCCAAGAAGGGAACATACTTCGGAAAAGCTTTTCAAACCGAAAGGATGTTCAAAATTCAGCTTGTAAACCAGTCAAATGTAATCAATGCAATCGCTCATTCTGATTATTCTCTTGAGTTGTGACATAATAGACTAGGACATGTTCACTGTAAAATAATTAACAAAATGTCCAGTCTAGGACTTATCTCCAAATGTGGGGGTAAGGTAGAGAAGTGTGAAGTATGTGCTCAGACAAAGATCACAAGAAAACCCTTTCATCGGGTCAATCGAAGCACAGATCTTCTGAAGTTGGTGCACTCCGATTTCTGTGACTTCAAGCAATTCTCTACAAAAGTCGGGATGAAGTATTTTATAACCTTCATCGATGACTTCTCAAAGTACGCGTTCGTTTACTTGCTCAAGTCTAAAGACGAAGTGTTCAAAAAGTTTAAGGAGTTCAGGTCCGAGGCTGAACAGTAATCTGGACAACAACTCAATAGGCTAAGGAGTGATCGAGGCGGAGAGTATCGGTCTTATGAATTCACATCATTCTGCAAAGAACATAGAATCATAAACGAGACTACTGCTCCATATTCTTCTCAATCTAACGAAGTAGCGGAGAGGAAGAACAGAACGTTGACAGAAATGATGAACTTAATGCTGCTAACTGCGGGTCCTCCTAAATGCTACTGGGAAGAAGCTGCATTGACGACCACTTTTATTTTAAATAGAGTGCCATGTGCAACTTCGGACGTAACTCCCCATGAACTCTAACTTGAATGTCATTCGAGTGTGGGGGTGTCTGGCTTATGTGGAGCTCCCAGATCTGAATATTCAGAAGCTGGGGATAAGAACTACGAAGACGATCTTCTTGGGGTATGCCGAGAAGAGTGATGCTCGAAGATTTCTTGATATTGAGTCAAATTATATCATCGAGTCTTGTGATGCTAAATATTTTAAAGACAAGTTTACAAGGCACAAGAACATTGTTCTAACGGACATTCCGGAGAATGATGAAGGTGCAAAGGAGACTGAGATCTTCAATGAGCCAATTGTCCAAGATAAAGTTGTTGCTGAGGAGACAATGATTGAACCAGTACTCGCTGAGCCGTCGTCGAAGCGAGCGAGGAGGCCAAAGAACTTCAGAGATGACTTCATCATCTATCATGTGGAAGCAGATTCGCTTACCTATGATGAGGCGATAAAGACCAGAGATGCTATTTTCTGGAAGAAGGCGATAGACAATGAAATTGAATCAATCACCTCCAATAACACTTGGGTGTTGGTTGATCTACCTGAAGGAGCAAAACCTATCGGATGCAAGTGGATCTTCAAGAAGAAGATGAAAGCTGATGGAACTATTGACAAGTTCAAGGCCAGGCTAGTGGCAAAGGGATTTTCTCAGAAAAAAGGAATCCACTACTTTGACACATATGCTCCAGTAGCCCGGATGACCACCTTCAGAATGTTGATTGCTCTCGCAGCGATACATAAGATGGTGATACATCAGATGGATGTGAAAACGACATTCCTGAATGACGAGCTGACCGAAGAGATCTACATGCAACAGCCAGAAGGGTTTGTCGTCAAAGGTCTTAAAGACAAAGTCTGCAAGTTGGTAAAATCTCTGTACGGTTTAAAGCAAGCTCCCAAAATGTAGTATGTGTAATACCCATATTTTGAATACGTACTTTGTCAAGCTTGCATGTATTTCAGACCTGTATTTATTTTCTCGGATTTGGCATGTACTTGTAATTGGCTTGACTTATAGATTTTGGTTCTCGTAATTGGGTTTTACCTGGCTTGGTTTATTTTGTGGAGGAGAATTGGTTTGATTTGGTTTGGTTTGGTTTAATATGCATTGGACCACTTTAGCCTATGCTCCACCCTCAACACACCACAACCACCCTCATTAAATTCCTACCAACCTTTTCTCTCTCCTCTTTATTTCATTTATTTCCTCCATCTTCTTTTTCTTCCTTCCTCTACACAACACTCCACCCCTTAGGCAAGTACAACTTGCTTCTACAAGAGCGCCCATTTTTATTGTTCCATTAGCTTCTTCTCATGTTTCTAAGACACATTAGAACTTGTCATTTTCTATTTTGAGGCTTTAATTTTTGTAGATCTAGAAATTAGTTATTTTCGGATTTTGGTGGTTTTGATCTATCAAACTTCTTTGTTTTCAAGTTTTGATGGTTTCATGTTGTAGAAAATTTTATTCTACCCAATTTTGACCTTTGAAAAGTTGGATTTGGACTTGTTTTGACCAAGTTATGGACTTTTGAAGCTTTGGGTTCAACCATGGAGTTCTTGCTGATTTGGAGAAGACAGTGAGCAGTGTGTGCGAGCTTTTTAGCTTGCGCTACTGAGTTACGTGCGCTCTTTAGCGCAGCGCAATGGGACTCATACGCTGCCTTTTGGGTGACATGAGCGCAGTCTGGCTCATACGCTGCCTTTTGGGTGACGTGAGCGCAGTCTGGCTCATACGCTGCCTTTTGGGTGACGTGAGCGCAGTCTAGCTCATACGCTGCTTTTTGGGTGACGTGAGCACAGTCTGGCTCATACGCTGCCTTTTGGGTGACGTGAGCGCAGTCTGACCCATACGCTGCCTTGGGTGACAAGGAGTCGTATGGACCCCATACGCTGCCTTTTGGAGACGTATGACCTGAGCGCAGCCTGACCTGAGCGCAGCCTGACCTGAGCGCAGCCTGATCTGAGCGCAGCCTGACCTGAGCGCAGCCTGACCTGAGCGCAGCCTGACCTGAGCGCAGCCTGACCTGAGCGCAGCCTGACCTGAGCGCAGCCTGACTTGAGCGCAGCCTGACATTATTTATGAATGTTAATCGGAACAAGACTTAATGATGGAATTGTATGATTAGTGACCCGCCGTGGTGCACTCTTGACAAGTAATTTGACATGATAATTCTAGATGGTGGTCCGTTGTGACGCACCCTTGCCTTGATAAGTAATCTTGATAAGTAACATGACATGATGGTGACCCGTCGTGGTGCACCCTTGACAAGTAATCTTGACATGATAACCTTGATACGCTGTTGCGACGGCTAACTTAACATGCTAAGTGAATTCTTGACACCGTGGGTGATTGTATTGAATATGCTTGTATAAGCAACCAGTCTTGTCTCGCATCATATCTAGGACATGTATCCCTGGTTACCATGGTCAGGAATTCATACCGAATCTGACTAGGTTAATGACTAGATTGATCAAGTAGAGCATATAGAGAGGTATTCTGGCTACAAGCAATCCCGTTATCTGGGCGCCTTCCTTGATGGACTTGTAGCCTGCCGACGAGTAGGGCATATTTCCAGCTCACTGTTATGTGGGGCACTACATGAAACGATTACTATGCACACTGTCACGTGTTGCATCCAAGTCACCTAGCAAGGCATGATAACTCTAAGCTTGAATCTTGCGTCTGGATAACCTGGATAGTCTGCAGGACTTGTGGCCGTAGGCGTACCTCATTGCATCTTGCTAGTAACTAAGCTTGTGATAACCCTAGTTAGTTAAGTATTAAGCCGTACTCTTTGCTTGGCCGTGAATGATGGATGGAGTCCTATCTTGTCTAGTCTTGCCTAGATCCAGTGCATGGATATCTTCGGACATGCTTGTTTATGCTTTACTTTATCGATAATTGGTTCGAGGCTAAGTTCTGTTCAGGTGAAGGGTTACAACCCCGGTCCTTGTTTGGTTTACGGGTTGTAACTTGGTTACCGGAATAGTCCTTTAGTTATCTTATCGTTTATCATCATGTTTTCTTTAACTCGTGTCTTATGATTATTTTACCTATAACTTTATGTGCTGACATGCTGGTTTTAGTTCTTAAGTGAAGCCTCCTTTGTGGCACTTGCTCTTTCTGGGGTCTGACCCAGCTGGTTTTGTATGGCCAGATTTCGGAGCAGCTACCGAGGATCTCCCAACCTTCCTGCCAGATGGTGAACACTAGAAGGAATTCCGGCAACGAGTGGGTTTTTATTTTGCTCTCCCACTCCCTTGTAAAAATATTCTTTTGAGGCGTTTAGCCGCCGAGCAAGTGTTAGCTCGTTTGTAACTTTATTTACTGTTTGCCTTCGGGCTGTAGCATGATTGACAAATCCTAGGGTTGATCATGTATGACTTAAACTCTTGCTAGTCTTCGTATTTTGTATGACTAGCTTCATGATCATCTGAATATGTAATGTATGGGACGCCTTACTTTGTATGTCTGATGATCTACCATTTTGTTATATGTACTCGCTTGCTGGAGATTGAGACACTAGGCTTGTTATTGACCTTAAGAGACTAATGGCTTGTAGTAAACCCTCATGCATCTAGACAGCCGTGATCGTATTGCGAGGTGAGAATTACTTCAATGTATGTAGCTGGCTGTGTCTGTCCCCCGCTCTCCAGTATTCTGGTTCTGGGGCGTGACAGTATGAGAAGTTTGACAGTCATAATGTCAAATGGCTACAGGGTCAGTAAAACAGACAAGTATGTCTATACGAAGTTTGTTGATGAAAGAGGAGTCATTGTTTGTCTATACGTGGACGACATGCTAATCCTAGGTACGGATATAAGCTGTGTCACGGAGACACAGAAGCTCCTCTCGACGAAGTTCAGTATGAAGGACTTGGGGGATGCTGATGTTATCTTGGGACTCAAGATCATCCGGACAGACACTAGACTAGCGCTGTCACAGTCTCATTATGTTGAGAAGAAGATCACTCGTTACAGGTATCAAGATCTTCCAGGGATCGATACGCCGTACAAGTGTGATCTGAAGCTGAAGCCTAATTCAGGGAAAAGTATTAGGCAGCTGGAGTATGCAAGCGTAATCGGGAGTTTGATGTATGCTACTACTGCCACAAGTCCTGACATAGCTTTCGCTGTGGGAATGCTAGTCGTTTTAGGAGCAACCCAGGAATTGAGCACTGGAAAGCTGTGAAACGGGTTATGAGTATCTCAAGAAGACTCAGACATATGCACTGCACTACAGCAGAGATCCGCCGGTAGTGGAAGGCTTCAGTGATGCCAGCTGGTGCTCAAAAGTGGAGAGCGATAGGTCCACAGATGGATACATTTTCACTATGGATGGAGCTGCTATATCATAGAAATCGAAGAAGCAGACTATATTCTCGCGGTCATCCATGGAATTTGAGTTCTTTGCACTTGATACCGCAGCGGAGGAAGCAGAATGGCTTCGGGAGCTCACGTATGATCTTTCAGTAGTTGGGGCACAATTACCGGGGATACCGATATACTACGACAACCAGGCGACTGCGGTGGTGGCATCAAATGACCTCTTCAACGAAAAGATGAGGACTGTACGGTTGAAGCACAGGGCAGTACACGATCTCATCAAGAGGGGTGTTATTGCAGTGATTGATGTTTAGAGTCAGGAGAACCTGGCAGATCCGTTCACCAAGGGCCTCAAGCACCAGCTGGTCGATGACACAGCTTGTAAAATAGGCTTGAAGGCATTCTGATATTGTGTTATTACATTCCTACCATAAAGTTTTACGCTATTAGTTCAAAGTGAAATCTACTAGGCGTTTAGCTTTTGGTTCAAGGGAGGACTATTAACCAGAAGAATATCAGGAACGGTGGGTACTTGTCCTCTGTGGCATGGAGAGGTTACGGACCTACAACCACTGTTGTCTACTGTTATTTTCTGCAGAAAACGGATCCTGTGGGAAGGTTGGCTTAAATGCCTTAATGAGTTCTCAGGCAGAGTAAATGCCTGGAGTGCTTTACAGAAAGCACGGTAGTGCAGCACTACAAGGAGTGTAACTCCATGCTACAGTGAGGTGACTTCACCATGAGGTTTCCAGGTAGGGGTAATGCCTCGACTTTGCAAGCCAAGTCACAGCGGAGTAGCACCGCAAATAGGCATGTAGCCTAATGCTGTATGATAATCGTAATAAAGAAAGGTATACAGCACTACAAAGAGGACGATGTCCTCATGTTACAGTGGCATGACACCACGAAGAGGTACTAGATAGGGTAAAGCCTCGACTTTGTGATCTATGTCATAGCGGCGTAACACCGCACGGAAGCGCAAGGCTTCATGCTGGGTAGTATGGCACTATAAAGAGGCCTGTGACCTCATGCTACAGTAGTATGACACTACGATGAGGTACCCAGGTGGGGTAAAGCCTCGGCTTTAAGCCATGTCATAGCGGCGTAGCACCGTAAAGAAGCACAATGCTTCATGCCATGACTCTTTATAAAGAACTCACCTATAGTGTATGGACAGAGATATCAGGCCGTCTCTTGAGGGTAAACTTGTAGACGCCTAAAATTATATACTAAAACCAGGCTGGCACAAGGCCTTTAATGTGCAGCCAAAAGCACAGTTGATGTCATTATGTGAGTAGAAAGAATTGCATTTATGGTGCAGAATTCAAGGCTTAGTCCATTCTTGTATCATGCTGTTATTTAACCTATGCGGGAAGATTCAAGTCATAGCGACATCTCTCCTAATGCATGATGGACAGTCACTGTGGGGAACGCTCAACCCATATATTGAGATATATGGGGGATTGTTGGTGTTTTTGCCTTTAGACTAGGAAAGATAGTCTCACATCGGCTACACCAAATGGTGAGTATCTCAATATAATGCATTGTTTGTGTTGAGGTATGCACATGAGGCGTGGTGGGGCACAAGTGTGTGCCATGTGGGAGTATTTTTCTAGAAGGAAAAAAGATTAATTCTAACAAGGATGCAAGTTGATTTTTGTTGTGCGGACTCGGACACGGACTCCAGGATATCTCATGCATGTACGGGAGTGTTCGGGGGGTAGGCATGGACTGGCACACTTCTATGCTGATTTGGGATGATCTAAAATATCAAACTCTATTTTTGAGTATTGGTATTTTAGTCCCACATCGGATAGGAGAAGAGGTGAAGTCTCAACTCCACTCTATAAATAGAGCCCCTTGGCCTCCCTTGAAAGATGTACCAAGAAGAGAGTTAAGGGAGTCTGTAAAGTCCAGGAAGCCCGTTCAAGTCTCAAATATTGACTTACGAGTGTTCTAGAAGTTCTTCGTGAACTTGCTGGTTCCTGGAAGCAGATCGTGTTGGGGCGAATCTTGCTTTGAGCAACGGTGATCTTAATCACCCCAGCAAGAACCTTTCCTCTTCTTCTTTCTTCTTTCTTCTTTCTTCTTTCTTCTTTCTTCTCCTTCATCTGAGTTGTAACTCAGTTCTGTCCGTCAGCAACTACAATTGCGAGGAAGAACGTAAGATTTATTTTCTGATTATTGTTGCTTTTGTAATCAGATTCATATTATAGTGTTCCTATTGGATCTCGAGAATAATTAGAAGGGAAACGTTTGTTTGAACCTCTGATCTCGACATTGAGTCTACCATCTTTGATCAAGCCCCGGGACTAACACCCTCAATGGAGGATGAGTTGACGTGGAGGAGCAACAAATGATCCACCTAAAGTGAGTGAGAAAGTGTGTTTCTTCTTGCATGAAAGAAAAAAATATATTATGAGCCTCTTGAGTGGATCCAAGAGAGTCATTGTTAATCACCATTGAGTAACATTGTAATTGTAATTCCATTATTCTTAATGGAGAAAAATTGGAGCTTTCGGAGGACATGGCACATTACCCAACCTCATTAATTTTTTTGTGTTATTTTCTGTCTTATTTATTTTTACATTGTGCATTACTCCTCACTCCCAATAAGAGGTATTAGAGTTGAACCTTGGTAAATTCTGTATATGTAATCTTTTTTTTTTTCTCATATCATCACAAAGACGAATAATATCTTTCTTTTTTTTCAATAAGTGGTATCAGAGCCGGGCCGATCCGGACGGAAGTCAAATTGATGAGGTGACCCCTCCATAAGTTGAGGATAAAATATTGTTGTCTTTTGGAGTTCCCAAGGTTAATGAATCTTAGAGAAGATCTATTGTCTTTTGGATTACAGGTTAATGAACTTTGGATGGTGCAATCTTGAAGGAAAAACATCTCTATCTCATGAAGCTATACAAGGAGGTTGGAAGAACAATTAATAAATGAGATACCTAATGTGGTATCAAGGTTACCCTTAGGGCCAGTTTGGTAAACATGAAGTGGCATTGAAAGTGGAAAGTAATACACAACTCTGGAGAAGTGAGTTGAGTTCCTGAATTTTAAAATCCTAAAAATATTTTTGGCTGAGCCATGAAGTTGCTTTGGAAAGTATAGTTCTTCCACTTCTATTGTTTAGTAACACACAGGTATTTGACATTAGAAAGTGAGATTCTCCCAATTCTTATGTTTGGCTAACCAACATGGAAGTTGATAGCATCACCACCATATGAATGTGGTGATCTTACCTGCCTCTCTTTGCTGCCAATTTAATAAAACTGGTAAACCAAAATTAAACATGAATCATGTAGCCCGATTCGAGCAAAATGTCCATGTTAAAAAAATATAATGTCCAAAAATTGACATGAATCCTGTAGCCTGATACCACCAAAATTTGACATGAATCTTGTAGCCTGGTAAAACAAGCAATATAAGTACTGCAAGCTGCAGAACCCAGGTTAAAAATAGACTGAAGACATACATATGTTGACTGAACAAAATGTGCACAATTTATCTGTACACCCCAAAATCAACATACTCAATATGAGTATATAATACTTATTTTTACATCCAAAGAAGCACATACAGAATAATTATTTGTACATCCAAAGAAGCACATACTCCTTCTCTGTGCCCCGAACATACTTATTTGTATCACCAACATAAAACCGGCATTACAACAAAACCAGAAGCTCATCTGACCATATTTTTAAAATTAGAAGGTAAAATTTAAATGAAAATAAAAATAAAGGCTCAGAGATTGGAGTTTCTTTTCATCCAGCAAGAATGGTTACCTCTTCAACCCATCGAAGCATGATGAGGAATGCATCATACCTTAGTATCGCACTGACCCATGCATCATACTAAGGAGATACCTCTTCAATCCATCACACATGACGAGGAATGCTACCATGTCCACTAAAAATTTGGCAAAATACCAAAAATATCATATTTTCCCTTTCATCACAGCTTAGAAAATAATACATAAACTGAATATAAAAGAAAGACATGATAATATGAAAGAAAGACAAAGAAAAACATATACAACACAAAATTTAAAGAAAGACATGATAATATGAAAGAAAGACAAAGAAAAACATATATAACACAAAAAATAGCAAGATAACTAAGAAAAGAGAGCAAAAATACCAAAACCATCATATTTCTCCCCACATCAGTCTACAAATATAATACATAAACTGAATAGACAAAAAAGACAAAGGGAAATATATGGTACATACGATTAGTTCACCCTTATGAGAGTGCCATAGTTAAGATTCTAGAAGACAAACATATAAAACACAAAAATTAGGAAAATAACAAAGAAAAAAGTGCAAACATGAAGCATACTAAATAGCTGCACATTATGGACATAGAATGGTTTTGTTGTTCTATGCAAGGGTTCTGACTTTTGGAAGTATCCAAAAGCCTCCGACCGATCTTGACACTTGAAGTAGCAAGCACCCTTAAATCCATGAACTTGATTGTAGCATTCAGACCAATTTGTATAAACACCAGAGATTCTTCCCCTCAGAACAACGTAGTAAGACATGGTCTGCTAGTAGATTGTAAAGCAAAAATAGGGCAAAAATAGCAGATGAAAAAAAAGGATAACAGCAAAGCAAACCCAACGAACTTGCATATAGCAATGCAGCAAATAGCCAAAATAGGGCAAAAATAATAGAACGGAGTAAGACGTGTGCTGGAAATCTTTAAAAACATGGCAAACCCAATAGCAAAGCATATAGCTGTAATGCCTGTGGTTCGTATTACGTGTCTTGGTATACGTGTACGTATTTTGACTTGTATTGCATGTCTCCTGGCTTGGTTCGGCTTGTTTGGGTTGGCTTAGTTCGGCTTGGGTTGCTTATTGGTTCATCATGAACCAAGGGAAGAACCCTTACCTACCACCACCATCCCTATTTATTAGCCCAACTCTTTCTCTCTCTTTATTACTCTTCTTCTTCCCCCACCATTACTCTCCACCTACCAGGAAGGTCTAGGCAAGTGCATCTTGCTTCATGGAAGAATTCTACTTTTATTGTTCTATTATCTTCCTCATGTATTTCTAACCCACTTTAGTACTTAGCATTTTTATTTCCATGGCTCATTGTTTGTAGATCTAAGTTTATTTTATTTTTAGATTTTTTGGGTTTTGATCTATTTAATCTTGTTATTATCAAGTTCTGATGGCTCCATGTTGTAGAGAATTTTATTCTGTCCCATTTTGACCTATGGAAGTTCGGATTTGGACTCTGGATGAAGGTTTTATGAAGCTGGGAAGCCATGGCTTGCATGGTTCTTCTTCTCGGAATAATAGAGAAGAAGAACAGTTCCGTAGCCGCATGAACTTCCGTGGCCGCATTAACTTCCGTGGCCATATGAACTTTCGTGGCCGCATGAACTTCCATAACCGCATGAACTTCCGTGGCCGCATAAATTTTCTCTTGATTTTCAAGCCGCATGGCTCTCAGCCGCATACGCCCTGCCCCCTTTGCCGCATGACTCCGCCTGCCGTCCCTGCACCCTCTTTTGATTATTTAGTGCTACATATATGTTGGTGCCTTGTTAATTTTAAATATGTTTTCTGACACGCTGGTGACCCGTTGTGGTGCACTTTTGACAAATGACATGACATGATAGTGGCCCGTCGTGGTGCACTTTTGACGAGTAAACCTGACATGATATATCATGATATGCTGTTACGACAGCTAGCCCGATATGACAAGTATGAATGACCGGGACACCGTGGGTGATTATGTTTGTACAAATAAACCAGTATTGTCTTACATCATGTCTAGGATAGGGATCCCTGAGTACCAAGGTCAGGGATACCTATTGCAATTGACTAAGGCTAATAAACTAGAATAATCCAGTAGTCATGGAGAGATTTTTCAGCTACAAGTAATCCCGTTATCTGGGCGCACTAAGTGGACTTGTAGCCTACCGATGAGTAGGACACATTTTTAGCACACAGTCACGTGTTGCATCCTTCATAAACGGACATTCGACCTGGATAACCTGGATGGTCTGCAGGACTTGTGGCTGTTGGGATAATCTCATTGCATCTTGCTAGTATCTAGGTCTGTGATAACCCTAATTAGTTAAAGTATCAAGCCATACTCTTTGCTTGGCCGTGATTGATTGAATGGAGTTTAGCCCAGATTTGTCTCGATTCGGTGCAAGATTGTGACAGGACATGATTAATTATACCGGCCTTAACAATAACGATCAGGGGTCCAGTTCTGTTCAGGTGAAGGGTTACAATCCCGGTCCTTGTTTGGTTTAAGGGTTGTAACCTGGCTCCCGGAGCAGTTCTGTGTCCTCTCTTCGTTTAAAATCTTATTGCACCCCCTGTCTTGCTCGTCATGTTTTAACTTACTTCAATAGCATGATTATTTATACTGGCCTTAACAATAAAGATCTGGGGTCCAGTTCTGTTCAGGCGAAGGGTTACAACCCCGGTCCTTATTTGGTTTAAGGGTTGTAACCTGGCCCCCGGAGCAGTTCTGTGTCCTCTCTTCATTTATTGACTTATTTCACCTTATGTTCCTGCCTTGCCAACAAATAGTTGAGACATGTTTCTATTCAGGTGAAAGGTTACAACCCCGGTCCTTGTTTGGTTTAAGGGTTGTGACATGGCTACTTGAATGGTTTCCTCATACTCAATTTACTGTTGTTATCATTATTATTACCAGTATCTTTATAATCATCTTTAATATTCTTTGGTGATATGTTGGTTTTAGTTCCGAAGTGAAGCCTCCTTTGTGGCACTTGCTCTTTCTGGGGTCTGACCCAGCTGGTTTTGTGTGGCCAGATATCGGAGCAGCTCCAGAGGATCTACCTGTCTCCCAGCCAGATGGTGACCACCAGGCGTAACCCTGACAACGAGTGGGTTTTTTTTGTTCTTCCACTTTATTATAAAATTATTCTTTTGAGGCGTTTAGCCGACGAGCACGTGTTAGCTTGTATTATACCTTTATTTACTGTCTGCCTACGAGCTGTAACATGGTTGACAAATCCTAGGATTGATCATGTATGAATGAAACTCTTGCTAGTCTTGACATTTTGTACGACTAGCTTCATGATCATCCGAATATGTAATGTATGGGACGACTTACTATTGTATATTTTGGTGTTTTGATATCTTGTGACTGTTATTGCTTGCTTGAGATTGAGACAATAGACTTGTTCATGACCATAGGAGACTGATAGCTTATAGGTAAACCCCCATGTATCTAGACAGCCGTGACCGTATAACGAGGTGTGTTGCACTTCAATATACATAGCTAGCTATGTTTGTCCCCCCTCTCCAGTATTCTGGTTCTGGGGCGTTACATAGTTTAAGTGGTGGCCCATGCAGGTCTTATAAATCAAGATATGTGAGGGTTTACCGAATAGATGTCTTAATCAGTACTCGCCCTTGATCTCTACTCGTATCTTCTAAATCCCTGAAAATCTTGACCTAATCACATGCTTGTATCGTTGATCTGTCCTGATCCTTCCTTATTGTTCCCTATGTCGTCTTCTTCAGCGGTATTGTTCCCGGTCCTACCGATCAGTAAGACGAAGCACCTCCCATGGACCAGCAGCAACCTGGAGATCAAGCCCAGCATTCAGGAGTAGCCTCCAGAGTCGTGCTAACCGGAGGAGAGCCACCAGTCCAGCCAGTTCAGCCTGTAGAGCCTGATGATGGCACTTTGGTGGGTCTCATCAGGTCATTATTAGCTTTCCAAGATCGGCGAGGAGATGCCTTGCACCAGGCGGTGGCAGATGCTCTGACCAGAGGAGGTCATCAGGGTAATAGTGCAGCGAACAGTTTCAAGCGCCTGAACCCTCCATTCTTCGATGGCAGCGAAGATGCTATCGCTGCTGATGCTTGGCTTCAGGACACAGAGTTGATTCTAGAAGCAGCCAGGACCCCAGAGAACGAGAAGGTGGATGTGGTGCACCTGTAGTTATTGGATCTTGCCAGCAGCTGGTGGGCTTCGCAGGCCGTTGGATTAGTGGCACCTATTGCTTGGCAGTATTCAGAGAGAGATTCCAGACCAAGTATTTCGATGCTGTAGCTCGGTACGATCTACAGACGAGGTTCACGAATCTAAAGCAGATGGACAGGACAGTCGACGGATATGCGGCCGAGTTTTCGAGACTTAGTCGGTTTGCTCCCACCTTGGTGGCTACCGAGTTCGATAGAGCCCAGCGGTTCCAGCAGGGACTTCACCTGGAGATTTTACTGGCCATGGAGCAGTTTGAGCATCAGACTTTTGATGCGATATTGAGAGAAGCTAGGAGGCATGAGTATACCTCCCAGAGGATCGTGGATAGGACCGGAGGTCGAAAGCGATCTCACGGCCAGATGAACCAGTCGTCGGCCCCAGCCCCGACAGCCAGGGCTTTGACCATTGGAGCTCCGAGGCACGCGACCTCAGTGATGTCGATTCAGCATTCAACTCCGACACACCCTCAGCAGCAGAAGCAGAAGAACTCTTCCGCAGTGGGATGTTCATACTGCAGGAAGCCGGGGCATGTGGTATCCGAGTGTCGCGAACCACAGGGTTGGGAATTGCCCGAACAGGGGGAGTTCATCATCAGCTTTCTCTAGTCCTTCAGTTAGAGGACCAGCACCAGTCCAGCAGCGACAGCAGTACCCGTTCCCGAGGCCATTGCTGACGTAGGCCCAGGCATTCCAGCAGCAGAGACTGCAGCAGTATGCCCAAGCCCAAGCCCTGATCCAGAGCAGGCAGAGAAATTTTTAGCAGAGGGGACCCGAACCCAGAGGACATGGTCAAGTGCTGGCTTTGACCATGGGAGAAGAAGGGTTGGCACCCGGTGAGGTAGTGGCCGGTACTATTCTCGTCAACATCTTTCCAGCTTCCGTATTATTTGATTCTGGTGCCTCGCATTCATTTATGTCTGTACGATCCGCGACATGGATAGGACTGGAGCCCGAGTCATTATCAGTAAGGCTCAATATACTTACTGGTAACGGACTTGTGGGAGTAGATAGAGTATTTTCTTCGTGTCGGATCGTGGTTAGCGGTAGAAAATTCCCCGCTAGATTAATAGAGTTCCCGATGGCCGATTATGATGTGGTCTTAGGGATGGATTGGTTGAGAGATCAGCATGCTAGGATAGACTGCCATATTGGCAGGGTTGTTTTTAGTATCCCAGGCGAGCCAGAGTTTTCCTTTTCTCGAGACGAAGTTGAACCTTCTCCTCCAGTATTGCGGATGGCAGTAGCGACAGTACAGTTACCCTGAATAGTTGAAGAGTTTTTAGATGTTTTTCCAAAAGAGCTTCCAGGGATGCCGCCAGAGCGAGAGATCGAGTTCACCATCGACTTGATTCCCGGATCAGCCCCAGTGTCAGAGAGAGTCTACAGGATGGCACCGTCAGAGCTAGAGATATTGTACAAGATGATTGAAGAACTCAGAACCAAGGGATTCATTCGTGCTAGTGGATCACCTTGGGGAGCCCCGATGCTTCTTGTGAAAAAGACGGATGGTACGTCCAGATTATGTATCGATTATCGTACCTTGAACTCAGTGACAATCAAGAACAGATATCCTCTCCCGAGGATAGATGACTTATTTGATCAACTCAAGAAGGCAGCAGTATTTTCGAAGATTGATTTGCGGTCAGGATATCACCAGATCAGAGTCAAAGAGCAGGACATCCCGAAGACAGCTTTCAGATCCCGATATGGGCATTGGGAGTTCCTTGTTATGCCTTTTGGAGTAACCAATGCGCCGACCGTATTCATGGACCTCATGAATCGTATCTTCATAACTTATTTGGATCAGTTCGTGATTGTGTTCCTAAACGACATCCTGATCTACAGCAAGAGTGAGGCGGAGCATGAGCAGCATCTCAGAGTTGTTCTTCAGATTCTCAGAGAGCACCAGTTGTATGCCAAGTTTAATAAATGCGAGTTCTGGCTCGATCGTATTTTGTACTTGGATCATATCATCACCAGAGGAGGAGTGGAAGTGGATCCCCAGAAGATCGTGGCTATCGAGACGTGGCCAGTGCCCAGTACAGTTTGTAGAAGTTCGTAGCTTCCTTGGATTGGCCGGCTACTACCGGAGATTTGTTTCGGACTTTGCTCGGATTTCAGCGCCATTGACGCAGTTGACCCGTAAGGAGGTGCAGTTTGCTTGGACAGCAGAATGTCAGGATTTTTTTGAGAAGCTGAAGCGAGACATGATGACGACACCCATTCTCACACTTCCAGATGGGACCGAAGGATTTTCAGTGTACTGTGATGCTTCAGGCAGAGGTTAAGGATGTGTTTTGATGCAACATGGGAATGTAATAGCTTATGCGTCACGACAACTTCATGATCATGAGATGAATTACCCGACCCACGACTTGGAATTGGCGACAGTAGTGTTTGCGCTCAAGCTTTGGAGACACTACTTGTTTGGAGATAGGGTGGAGATTTTTACCGACCACAAGAGCCTGAAGTATGTGTTCACTCAGAAGGATCTTAACATGCGTCAGCGGAGGTGGCTAGAGCTACTTGTGGATTATGACGTCAACTTGCAGTATCATCCTGGAAAGGCCAACGTTGTTGCAGATGCATTGAGCAGGAGGGCCAGAGTTTATTTTCTAACAGCACAACCAGAGTTGTTAGCAGATCTTCAGAAGATGGGTATAGAAGTTGTCCTTTCTACCAGTGTGGCATTGATGGCCAGTATGCAAGTTCAGTCCACTATAGTCGAGAGGATCCGGATAGCGCAGTCAACAGATTCCAAGCTTCAGCGGCTCAGAGCAGAGTGTGAGACAGGACGAAGACCAGAGTTATACATTTATGAAGATGGTACACTTTGACATGGTAAGCGTCTTTGTGTAACCAGTAGAGATATCAGGCAGGAGGTCATAGCGAAAGCTCACAGTTCTCAGTATTCGATTCATTCCGGTGGTACGAAGATGTACCGTGATATCCGGCAGCACTTTTGGTGGAACGGCATGAAGAGAAAGATAGCCCGGTTCGTCTTTCAGTATTTGGTTTGCCAACAAGTTAAGGCTGAACATCAGAGGCCAGATAGACTTCTTCAGCCCTTGCCAATTCCAGAATGGAAGTGGGAGCATGTAACCATAGATTTGGTGACTGGATTGTCTAGATCCCCAGCTGGTAGAGATGCTATCTGGGTGATAGTAGACAGGCTCACGAAGGTGGCTCACTTTCTTCCGTTCAGAGTTGGTCAGTCGACGACTCAACTAGCAGAGATGTACCCCAGGCAGATAGTCAGGATGCATGGAGTACCATTCAGTATCACCTCGGACAGAGATTCAAGATTTACGTCGCACTTTTGGCGTAGCTTACAAGAGAGTTTGGGAACTCACCTCCAGTTCAGCTCAACTTATCACCCGCAGACAGATGGTCAGTCGGAACGCACGATCCAGACTCTTGAGGATATGTTGAGATCTTGTACACTCGATTTCGGTAGTTCGTAGGAAGATCACCTGTACCTGGTGGAGTTCTCGTACAACAACAGTTTCCAAACTAGTATCCAGATGGCACCGTTCGAGGCACTATATGGGAGGAAGTGCAGATCCCCACTAGCGTGGGACTATGTTGGAGAGAGGCAGATGCTTGGTCCAGAGATGATCACTCAGACAGTTGAGGTGGTCAGGAGAGTCAGAGATCATCTTCGCGTTGCACAAGTTCGTCAGCGCCATTGGGCCAATTCTCATCGGCGTCCCCTTGAATTCTCGATCAGCGACCATATATTCCTGAGGATTTTGCCTAACCATGGTGTCATTCATTTTGACGTACGAGGGAAGCTTAGTCCTAGGTATATAGGACCGTTCGACATTTTGGAGCGAGTAGGAGAGGTGTCATATCGTCTCGCTCTTCCGCCGTCGTTACGTGAGGTGCATGACGTGTTCCATGTATCCCAACTACGACGGTATATCCCGGACCCGAGCCATATCCTGGACCATTCGAAATTGGTTGTTGGTACCAACCTTTTGTATAAGGAGAGGCCCGTGTCTATATTGGACCGAAGAGAGAAGATACTCAAGAATAAGACTATTGGTTTAGTCCGTATTGCTTGGGGTCATCACTCTTTGGGTGAGTCAACGTAGGAGCATGAGGATGATATCCGATCGCGATATCCCGACCTGTTTGACTCGTAAGGTATAATGTCTTCCTTATGCCTTATGCTTTCAATTCCTTGCTTGAATGAATGACTGCATGATAGACTGATTAATATAACTTGTCCTTGTCTCTCTAGCCTCTTAATTAAATTCCGAAGACGAAATTCTTTTAAGGTGGGTAGAGTTATAATACCTGTGGTTCGTATTACGTGTCTTGGCATACGTGTACATATTTTGATTTGTATTGCATGTCTCCTGGCTTGGTTCAGCTTGTTTGGGTTGGCTTGGTTCATCTTGGGTTGCTTATTGGTTCATCATGAACCAAGGGGAGAACCCTTACCTACCACCACCATCCCCATTTATTAGCCTAACTCTTTCTTTCTCTTCATTACTCTTCTTCTTTTCCCACCATTACTCTCCACCTACCAGGAAGGTCTAGGCAAGTGCATCTTGCTTCATGGAGGAATTCCACTTTTATTGTTCCATTGTCTTCCTCATGTGTTTCTAACCCACGTTAGTACTTAGCATTTTTTATTTCCATGGCTCATTGTTTGTAGATCTAAGTTTATTTCATTTTTGAATTTCTTGAATTTTGTCACCCTCATTTTTCGTATTTTCTCGTATTTCGTATTTATACTTGTATCTGGATTTTGGCATGTATTTTTATTTTTTCTCAACTTGTGGAATTTCGGTATTTCTCGTATTTTGGGTTTTTGTCATGGCTTGGTTTTATTTGGTTTGGGTTGGTTTTGTTCGGTTTTATGTGCATTGGATCACCATAACCTATGCTACCCCCTCAACCCACCACAACTCACCCTCTTTATAATTCCCACCTACCACTCTCTCTCTTCATTACCACCACCATTTATTTCCTTTTTTTTCTTCTTCTTCTCCTTCCTCTACACAACTCTCCCAATCCTAGGTAAGTGCATCTTGCCACTACATGAGAACCCTATTTTCTTGGTCCATTAGCTAGATTAGGACATGGTGATCAACACTAGTTCTTGGCTTTTTGTGATTTGATGTCTCCATTGCTCTAGATCTAGTTATTTCTATTTTCGGATTTTGCATGGTTTGAGCTATTTAAGTTGGTTTTCTATGAGTTTTGATGTTTCCTTGTGGAAGAGCATTCAGTTTCACCCAAGTTGGAGCTTTGGAAATCCGGATTTGGAGTTCGGATGACCAAGTTATGAACTTTTGAAGCTTGGGTTCAACCATGGTGTTCTTGCTGTTTGGAGAAGACAGTGAGCAGTGGCAGAGCTTCTTAGCTCACGCCACGTAGCCTTGAGTACGCTTCCTGTTGGAAGCGTGTCTCTTGCGTACGCAGACTTGAGTACGCTTCCTATTGGAAGCGTGACTTTTGCGTACGCAGACTTGAGCGTGCGTGACTTTTCATGTACGCTGCTCCCCTTGAGCGTGCGTGACTTTTCATGTACGCTGCTCCCCTTGAGCGTGCGTGACTTTTCATGTACGCTGCTCCCCTTGAGCGTGCGTGACTTTTCACGTACGCTGCTTCCCTGAGCGTGCGTGACTTTTCACGTACGCTGCCTTGAGTGAGCGTGCGTGACTTTTTACGTACGCTGCCTTGAGTGAGCATGCGTGACTTTTCACGTACGCTGCCTTGAGTGAGCGTGCGTGACTTTTTACGAACGCTGCCTTGAGTGAGCGTGCATGACTTTTTACGTACGCTGCCTTGAGTAAGCCTGCGTGACTTTTTACGTACGCTGCTCTGCGTGCGTGCCTTGGTACGCAGACTTGAGTGTGCCTTGGTACGCTGCCTTGAGCGTGCCCTGGTACGCAGACTTGAGCGAGCCTTGCGTACGTGCTTTTGTGCGTACGCAGCTCCCTTGCGTGCGTGCTTTTGCACGTATGCTGCCCCTTGACCCCTTGCCTAACCCATTGGCTTTTGGAGTATTGGTTTTATTTCTCGAATTGGTTTCTCTTTGTGGATTGGGTTTTCCTGAGATCTGTTCAACACAGCACGACTATCTTGACCCGACACGGCCTAACACGATTTTCAAGTAATTGTTTACGACTAGTACAGTTTTCGGATTTCTGTGAATTATGACCCTGGTATTCTCTGAGCTCCTTGCTAGTGACCCAGTGGGGTGCACGCCTGACTTGTAACTTATCTTTGTGACTTGATAACCTGATAATGGCCCGTCGTGGCGCACTCCTGACTAGTACACTTGACATGATAACCTGGCATGATTTTCTTGAACAGCTGTTGTGACGGCTACATGACATGACATGAATTGTATTAATGGCCTGGACACCGCGGGCGATTGTATTTGTACCAAAGAACCCGTCTTGTCTTGCATCATGTCTAGGACAGGGACCCCCTGAGTACCACGGTCAGGGGTACCTACTAAAATTTACTAAGGATAAATAACTAGAATAATTCAGTAGTCATGAGAGATTTCCCCAGTTACAGGCAATCCCGTTATCCATGCCGCAATTGTTTGGACTTGTAGCCTGCCGTCGAGTAGGGCACATTTCCAGCTCACCGTCGTGTGGGGCACATAATTATTGATAACTGCTTAATGAATCCAAATCGCCTGGATAACCTGGATTAGCTGCAGGGCTTGTGGCTGGAGGAACAATCTCACTGCATCTTGTTAGTAATTAGGTTTGTGATAACCCTAGTTAGTTAAAGTATCAAGCCGTACTTATTGCTTGGCCGTGAGTGTTGGATGAAGTTCAATCAGTCTAGCCTTGTCTTGATCATATACAAGATTGTTACTTGACCTGATTTCTTATATTTATCTTGCCGATAAATGGTGAGAGAAACCAAGTTCCGTTCAGACGAAGGGTTACAATCCCGGTCCTTGTTTGGTTTACGGGTTGTAACCTGGCTATCTGAATAGTCCCATGGTTATCTCATCGTATATCATCCTGTCATGCTTTTTCATATGTTCTGTCTTTTATCGATTCTGTACAAGATTATCTTTTATATCTACCTATCATGCCTTTTTTTTAAATTACTGTCTCTTATTATGTAATTATATTATTGTGCTGATTGTTGGCTTTTGTTCTTATTTCGTGGCCTCCTTTGTGGTACTTGCCCTTTCTGGGGTCTGACCCAGCTGGTTTTGTATGACCAGATACCAGAGCAGCTCCAGAGGATCTACCTGTCTTCCAGCCCGATGGTGACTACCAGGCGTAACCAGGACAACGAGTGGGTTTTTTTTGGCTCTCCCACTTTATTGTAAAAATTATTCTTTTGAGGCGTTTAGCCGACGAGCACTTGTTTAGCTCGATGCACTTTTACTTACTGTCTGCCTACGGGCTGTAACATGATTGGCAACTCGAGGTTGATCATGTATGACTTAACTCTTGCTAGTCCTTACATTTTGTACGACTAGCTTCATGATCATCTGGATATGTAATGTTTGGGACGCCTTACAATTGTATATTTGGTGATCTGGTATCTTATGATTATTATTAGTTGGTTGAGATTGAGACAATAGGATGATTTATGACCCTAAGAGACCGATGGCTTGTAGATAAACCCTCACATATCTAGACAGCTGTGACCGTATGGTGAGATGGATTCCATTTCACTATACGTAGCTGGCTATGTCTGCCCCCGCTCTCCAGTATTCTGGTTCTGGGGCGTGACATGGTTTAAGTGGTGGCCCATGCAGGTCTTGTCAGTCAAGATATGTGGGGGTTTACTAGATAGATATCTCAATCTGTACTCGCCTTTGATCTCCACTCGTATCTTCTTATCTCCTTGGATTCCTGACTTGATAACATGCTTGCATCATTATTCTATCCTGGTCCTTCTTTAATATCCCTGATGTCATTGTTTCAGTGGCATCATTCCTGTTGATCAGCCGGAAGGAGCCTAGCCAGCAGCCCAGCAACAGCAAGAAGATCAAGCTCAGTCCTCAGCAGCAGCCTCTCGAGCCATGCCTTCTGAAGGACCAGTGCCCCCAGTTCAGCCAGTCCTGCCAGTAGAGCCTGATGATGGCACTTTGGAAGGTCTCATCAGATCATTGTTAGCTTCTCAAGATCGCCGAGGTGATGCATTGCACCAGGCAATACAAGATGCTCTGAACAGAGGCGGTCATCCGGGAAACAGTGCAACCAACAGTTTTAAGCGCCTGAATCCTCCATTCTTCGACGGCACCGAGGATGCCATTACCGCAGATGCTTGGCTCCAGGATACAGAAGTTATTCTAGAGGCCGCGAAGACTCCAGAAGACGAGAAGGTGGCGGTGGTGCGCCTGCAGTTATTAGATCTAGCCCGCAATTGGTGGGCCATGCAAGCGGTGGGATTGACAGCACCTATTCCCTGGGCAGTGTTTAGCGAAAGATTCCAGACCAAGTATTTCGACGCGGTGGCTCGATATGACTTGCAGACCAAGTTTAGCAACCTGAAGCAAGGAGGCAGGACGGTCGACAGTTATACATCGGAGTTTTCTAGGCTCAGTCGGTTTGCTCCCACCTTGGTGGCGACCGAGTTTGATAGGGCCCAGCGGTTCTAGCATGGGCTCCACTTGGAGATCTTGTTGGCAGTAGAGCAGTTCGAGTACAGAACTTTTGATGTCGTCTTGCGAGCAGCGAGGAGGCATGAGTATACCTCCCAGAGGATTGTGGATAGGACCGGAGGACGGAAGCGGTCCCACAGTCGAATGAATCTGTCTTCAACACAAGCCCCGGCAGCTAGGGCTTTGACTATTGGAGCTCCGAAGCGAGCAACCTCAGTTACGTCGGTCCAGTACTCGACCCGCACGTACCCTCCACAGAAACAGAAGCAAGCGCAGCCTTCCGCCGAGGGTTGTTCTTATTGTGGAAAGCCTGGACACGTTGTGTCAGAGTGTCGCAAGGCACTGGGATTATGCTTGTTGTGTGGGGCACCGGACCATAGGGTGGGGTCCTGCCCATTCAGAGTCGATTCAGCATCAACAGTATCTAGTCCCTCGGTTAGAGGACCAGCACCAGCTCCAGTACCAGTCCAGCAGCAGCAACAGTTACCGAGGCCATTGCCGAGGCCATTGCCATCTCAGGCCCAAGTGTTTCAGCAGCAGTACCAGCCTCCGAGGCCATTGCCGACTCAGGCCCAGGCCTTCCAGCAGCAGAGGCCTCAGCAGTTCGCCCAGGCCCAGGCCCAGATCCAGAATCGACAGAGAGGTATCGGTGTCCTATTGTCTTGCTTCCGCCGTTGTTATGCGGGACACGTGTCATGTATCACGTGTCCTAATTACAACGGTATATTTCGGACCCGAGCCATATCCTAGGTCATTCGAAAATGGTTATTGGTACCAACCTTTTCGTATAAGGAGAGGCCCGTGTCCATGTTTGACCAAAGGGAGAAGACCACAAGCGCAAGACTATCAGTTTAGTTCGCGTGGCTTGAGTTCATCGCTCCTTGGGAGAGTCAAACGTGGGAGTGTGAGGATGATATCCGATCACGTTATCCCTACCTGTTTGACTCGTGAGGTCTAATGTCTTTCTTATGCCTTACGTTTTCTATTCCTTGCTTGCATTGTATGATTGAACTGCTTAGTGTAGCTTGCATGTGCTTAGTGTAGCTTGTCGTGGCAATCTCTAGCTCCTTGATTAAATTCCGAGGACGAAATTCTTTTAAGGTGGGTAGAGTTGTCACCATCATTTTTTGTATTTTCCCGTATTTCGTATTTATACTCGTATCTGGGTTTTGGCATGTATTTTTATTTTTTTCAACTTGTGGAATTTTGGTATTTCTCGTATTTTGGGTTTTTGTCATGGCTTGGTTTTATTTGGTTTGGGTTGGTTTGGTTCGGTTTTATGTGCATTGGATCACCATAACCTATGCTACCCCCTCAACCCACCACAACTCACCCTCTTTATAATCCCCACCTACCACTCTCTCTCTTCATTACCACCACCATTTATTTCCTTCTTCTTCTTCTTCTCCTTCCTCTACACAACTCTCCCAACCCTAGGCAAGTGTATCTTGCCACTACATGAGAACCCTATTTTCTTGGTCCATTAGCTAGATTAGGACATGGTGATCAACATTAGTTCTTAGCTTTTTGTGATTTGGTGTCTCCATTGCTCTAGATCTAGTTATTTCTATTTTCAGATTTTGTATGGTTTGAGCTATTTAAGTTGGTTTTCTATGAGTTTTGATGTTTTCTTGTGGAAGAGCATTCAGTTTCACCCAAGTTGGAGCTTTAGAAATCTAGATTTGGAGTTCGGATGACCAAGTTATGAACTTTTGAAGCTTGGGTTCAACCATGGTGTTCTTGCTGTTTGGAGAAGACAATAAGCAGTGGCAGAGCTTCTTAGCTCACGCCACGCAGCCTTGAGTACGCTTCCTGTTGGAAGCGTGTCTCTTGCGTACGCAGACTTGAGTACGCTTCCTGTTGGAAGCGTGACTTTTGCGTACGCAGACTTGAGCGTGCGTGACTTTTCATGTACGTGGCTCCCCTTGAGCGTGCGTGACTTTTCATGTACGCTGCTCCCCTTAAGCGTACGTGACTTTTCACATACGCTGCTTCCCTGAGCGTGCGTGACTTTTCACGTACGCTGCCTTGAGTGAGCGTGCGTGACTTTTTACGTACGCTGCCTTGAGTGAGCGTGCGTGACTTTTCACGTACGCTGCCTTGAGTGAGCGTGCGTGACTTTTTACGTACGCTGCCTTGAGTGAGCGTGCGTGACTTTTTACGTACGCTGCCTTGAGTAAGCCTGCGTGACTTTTTACGTACGCTGCTCTGCGTGCGTGCCTTGGTACGCAGACTTGAGTGTGCCTTGGTACGCTGCCTTGAGCGTGCCCTGGTACGCAGACTTGAGCGAGCCTTGCGTGCGTGCTTTTGTGCGTACGCAGCTCCCTTGCGTGCGTACTTTTGCACGTATGCTGCCCCTTGACCCCTTGCCTAACCCATTGGCTTTTGGAGTGTTGGTTTTATTTCTTGAATTGGTTTCTCTTTGTGGATTGGGTTTTCCTGAGATCTGTTCAACATAGCACGACTATCTTGACCCGATACGGCCTAACACGATTTTTAAGTAATTGTTTACGACTAGTACAGTTTTCGGATTTCTGTGAATTATGACCCTGGTATTCTCTGAGCTCCTTGCTAGTGACCCAGTGGGGTGCACGCCTGACTTGTAACTTATCTTTGTGACTTGATAACTTGATAATGGCTCGTCGTGGCGCACTCCTGACTAGTACACTTGACATGATAACCTGGCATGATTTTCTTGAACAGCTGTTGTGACTGCTACATGACATGACATGAATTATATTAATGGCTTGGACACCGTGGGCGATTGTGTTTGTACCAATGAACCCGTCTTGTCTTGCATCATGTCTAGGATAGGGACCCCCTGAGTACCACGGTCAGGGGTACCCACTAAAATTTACTAAGGCTAAATAACTAGAATAATTCAGTAGTCATGAGAGATTTCCCCAGTTACAGGGAATCCCGTTATCCCGGCCGCAATTGTTTGGACTTGTAGCCTGCCGTCGAGTAGGGCACATTTCCAGCTCACCGTCGTGTAGGGCACATAATTATTGATAACTGCTTAATGAATCCAAATCGCCTGGATAACCTGGATTAGCTGCAGGGCTTGTTGCTGGAGGAACAATCTCACTGCATCTTGTTAGTAATTAGGTTTGTGATAACCCTAGTTAGTTAAAGTATCAAGCCGTACTTATTGCTTGGTCGTGAGTGTTGGATGAAGTTCAATCAGTCTAGCCTTGTCTTGATCATGTACAAGATTGTTACTTGACCTGATTTCTTATATTTATCTTGCCGGTAAATGGTGAGAGAAACCAAGTTCCGTTCGGACGAAGGGTTACAACCCCGGTCCTTGTTTGGTTTACGGGTTGTAACCTGGCTATCTGAATAGTCCCATGGTTATCTCATCGTATATCATCCTGTCATGCTTTTCCATATGTTCTGTCTTTTATCGATTCTGTACAAGATTATCTTTTATATCTACCTATCATGCCTTTTTCTTAAATTACTGTCTCTTATTATGTAATTATATTATTGTGCTGATTGCTGGCTTTTGTTCTTATTTCGTGGCCTCCTTTGTGGCACTTGCTCTTTCTGGGGTCTGACCCAGCTAGTTTTGTATGGCCAGATACCCGAGCAGCTCCAGAGGATCTACCTGTCTTCCAGCCCGATAGTGACCACCAGGCGTAACCAGGGCAACGAGTGGGTTATTTTTGGCTCCCCTACTTTATTGTAAAAATTATTCTTTTGAGGCGTTTAACCGACGAGCACTTGTTTAGCTCGATGCACTTTTACTTACTGTCTGCCTACGGGCTGTAACATGATTGGCAACTCGAGGTTGATCATGTATGACTTAACTCATGCTAGTCCTTACATTTTGTACGACTAGCTTCATGATCATCTGGATATGTAATGTTTGGGACGTCTTACAATTGTATATTTGGTGATCTGGTATCTTGTGATTATTATTAGTTGGTTGAGATTGAGACAATAGGATGATTTATGACCCTAAGAGACTGATGGCTTATAGATAAACCCTCACATATCTAGACAGCCATGACCGTATGGTGAGATGGATTCCATTTCACTATACGTAGCTGGCTATGTCTGTCCCCGCTCTCCAGTATTCTGGTTCTGGGGCGTGACAAATTTTGATCTATTTAATCTTGTTATTATCAAGTTCTGATGGTTCCATGTTGTAGAGAATTTTATTCTGCCCTATTTTGACCAATAGAAGTTCGGATTTGGACTCTGGATGAAGGTTTTATGAAGCTGGGAAGCCATGGCTTGCATGGTTCTTCTTCTCGGAATAATAGAGAAGAAGAACAGTTCCGTAGCCGCATGAACTTCCGTGGCCGCATGAACTTCCATGGCCGCATGAACTTCTGTGGCCGTATCTTTCCGTGGCCGTATGAACTTCCGTGGCCGCATGAACTTCCGTGGCCGCATGGACTTCCGTAGCCGCATGAACTTCCGTGTTGGCCCATTGGTCATATGGTCAACCTGATTTTAATAATTGATCAAACTCTGTCTGGATATACGAAGCTAGTCGGGACATCTCGGATTCTTGGACATGATCAAGAATGGCTATCCACTGAATTCAAGACCGAAGATCTGTTTGCCTACTCGAGTCTGTAATTCCTTATGCAATGTATTTTTCATTTTATTTGAGTCTAGGAATATGTTGTACACCGAGTCATACTGGCAAATAGGCTACCCTTAAATGAGTTCGAAATGTTTTTAAAATGACCTCTCAAAAAGGTTTACAAAAAGGTTTTCAAAAAGGTTTTCAAAAATCACCAAAAAGCTTTTTCAAAACCCTAACTAAACCCTGACAGAACTCGGACCGAGTTCGGCCAGAGTTCGGCCAGAGTTCGGTTGGTGGCCGTTGTGATTTTGAATCCTTGGAACTTGGTCCTCCTGCAGTTGCGGATTTGACCGAGATTTGCTCAAAGAGTTCTGCCCGAATTCTGCCCGAATTCTGTCAGAAGTCTGCCTTTGGAACTCCTATAAATAGAGAAGTATTTCGATCATTTCAACACACTCATTCACATTTAATCTTCTCTCTATCTAAAGCTTTCTGTCTTCCAAAGAGTTTTCTAGAGCTTTCAATTTCAGATCCCAAGCCAGTTACAATCCTCTAGTCGATTTGCCAGTGCGGTACGGTCTAGAAGTTTCTGAGAGATTGTAATCAGAAGGCTTGATTGAAGAATACCTCTTCAAATTTGAAGTTGGACGATTTCTTCGTATCAAAGCTCGCGTTGTAGAAGTTGCAAAGACTTCGTAAGAAAACTTGGGGTTTTTCCAATAGTGGATTCAACTGGTAGCAAGAGTTCTACCGACTGGATTAGTCCTCAACAGAGGGATACCAGTATACATCGCTGTCTTTGCGTTTGCTCTCTTAACTTTGCCTTTGCATTATTTTTGTGATTAATATTCTGTGATTGTGCTGCTAACATTTTTAATTAGCATTATTCCGCTGCCAACTCTATTCACCCCCCTCTAGAGTATTACGCTTTACTATTTCGTTCCTATATTCCGTGGCCCCATGAATTTTCTCTTGATTTCCAAGCCGCATGGCTCTCAGCCGCATGCGCCCTGCCCCCTTTGCCGCATGACTCCCCCTACCGTCCTTGCACCCTCTTTTGATTATTTAGTGCTACATATATGTTGGTGCCTTGTTAATTTTAAATATGTTTCCTGACACGCTGGTGACCCGTTGCGTTGCACTTTTGACAAATGACATGACATGATAGTAGCCCATCGTGACGCACTTTTGACGAGTAAACCTGACATGATATATCATGATATGCTGTTACGACAGCTAGCCCGACATGACAAGTATGAATGACCTAGACACCGTTGGTGATTGTGTTTGTGCAAATAAACCAGTATTGTCTTGCATCATGTCTAGGATAGGGATCCCTGAGTACCATGGTCAGGGATACCTACTGCAATTGACTAAGGCTAATAAACTAGAATAATCCAGTAGTCATGGAGAGATTTCCCAACTACAAGCAATCCCGTTATCTGGGCGCACTAAGTGGACTTGTAGCCTACCGATGAGTAGGACACATTTTCAGCACACAGTCACATGTTGCATCCTTCATAAACGGACATTCGACCTGGATAATTGTCACGACCCGCACCATAGAGTTAGGGCACGAGAACGCAACGACGCCCAGCCTACGCCGCAGTGTCGGCGGTAGAACGCTGTCCTAGGTCTCAATGCATCTAACAGTATAAGACTAAACAGTTTATACTCCCCGAATGGGGGTAACATAGCAGAATGTAAACTCAATCACATCTAAGGTAGAGCATAATGGAAGATAGATAAAACATGAAATCGAAGAGAGATACAACAGATAGAAGTCTAAGTGTCTAAGATACAAACTCAGAATACATCTCAAAACTCAAATACAGTAATCCATGAATACAACTCAAAATGTCTGAAAATAAACTACGAATAAACCCTAGCTATCTATACAACCTCTACTGTCTCCTCTAGGCTAGCAGGCAACCTCCAGGCTATCTGTAAAATTTATCAACGGGTCCAGTCAGGACTGGAGCGAGCACAATACATCTCAACAGATCATGGCAGGTTAGAAAATATAATCATGCAGTAAAGTAAGATACAGGATCTGAAGGAAATACAGTATGTAAACAGAGAAAGAGAACTGCAATAGAAATATCTACTATAAGTAGAGAGCTAACAGTGGCTAGTGAGTCAGAGTACAATATAAACATGTGAATGGCATAGGAGATTCTGGGAACTATACTACGGAGTGATTCTGGGAACTACACTACTTGGATATTATTCACATGTCTACTTCTACTCCCCCGTACCCCCAATCAATACACAAGGATCCAACCAGGTTATGTTATGATTCCATGCAAAGGCCCACAAGGGGTGATACATGGATAGCCCATAAATGGGTGATTCTGGGAATGCCCACAATGGGGTGATTCTGGGAATATCCATAAATGGGATGATTCTGGGAAGAATCTGTAATCATGAGAGTACATGTCACAAGTGATCGAAGAATCGTGAAGCATAGTGATACACCATGTAAGTGAAACGCACAGAACATGTAGTATACGATGCTCCCTGAGGGGATAACATCTCAAGAAAGGATCCATATAGTACTAATTCGTGTTACCAACGTGACAGCATCAAGTATAGTAATCTAAAGCAGGAAAATATTCTAACAGGATATGAAATGATCAGAGAATGTACTCGCCTGATAACCTGAACTGCTGATAGGTAAAGGGGTCCAACTGAAGCCACAGAGTCCTATTTAAAGCAACACATGTTACAAGGTGTTCAAGTTGTAATAAAGAATCTCTACAAACAATCTATTTTATTCTAGGTTCTTCTAAGTCAAAACAACTCTAGGTCAACTCCAGTCAATAATCCAGTCAAACTAGGTCAAGTGTTGACTTATAGTTAACTTTGGGTCAACTGGTCAACTCTGGTCAACAGGATAAATTCTAGTCTAATTATTAAAGATATAAAGTGTACTTCGTTATTCGTACGTCGAAACTTACGACACGTAAATCGAGATGAGATGATCAACGATAAAGTTGACAATCTTATTATAGTGATCCACGTGTTCATCTTGTCAATTTCAGCGATGTGAGATCACTGGAATTGACTGATCTAAGTTTCGTTGTACTAATCCCGAAATACGAACATTATAAGAATTAATTATTAAAAGATTATAAAATAAGTTAAACTCAGAGAAATTATCAACAAACATTGTCGGACGATGAAATAAACATCGCCAACGTGTCCAGAATAGTCAAATTAGCTAGGATAGCCTACCCATCGGTCCAATTTGGACACAAGGGCAAAAATATAATTTTGGGTCAAAACGGTGTCCGTGTCGGAGCCGTTTTGCTCCGAAAAATGTGCAAAAAAACAAGTCTATAAAATATAACAAATTATATGTCTACGAAACTAGAATGACGATACGAACCCAACGGTATCTCCAGAATTGGATTCCGTTGACCCGATCTCATTTTGGTCCGTTGACCAGAACTTGGAATTCCGGTTTGCACGGAAATGCGTGCCGGAGCCAAAGTTCTCAAAACTCAGCAAACTACCTGTCAACGAGTCCAGAATGATGATACGAACTCAACGGTATCTCCAGAATTGGATTCCGATGAGCCGATCTCAAAATGACCCGTTGACCCGGATATTAGTATCCGACTTGCACCGAAATGCGTGTCGGATCCAATGTCCACCAAAACCTAGCAAATTATATGTCAACGAGTCCAGAATGACGATATGAACTCAACGGTATCTCCGGAATTGGATTCCGATGAGCCGGCGTCAAAAAGTCCCGTTGACCCAGAATGTGGGACCCACTTTGCACCGAAAAACGTGCCAGGGACCACGTTATCCAAATCTAACAAATTTTATATGAAAACATGCCAGAATGACGCCACGAGTCTAATGGTGGTTCCAGAAATAAAATCTGGAGTCCCGTGTTCAAAATGGAATTTTACAAGTTAGAAATTAAGAATTCGGACGGCCAACTTTGGCGTCGAATTCAACCAATCAAACAAGCTCACAATGAAACGAAACTGGAGGGGTAGTAAGAGGGTTATACCAGCTTCGCAGAGGAACTGCTAGCACGCCAAATGGAGCTGCGGTGGAGGAGATACAAGCTGACGAAGTTGGCCCTGCAAAACTGTCCAAATTTAATACAATTTAAACGGTCAACTTGGTGGCCGGTTTTGATATATCAAACGATAAAATTAACTGACGAAAATTGACAGGAGTGAAGGTGGATATACCGAGACTGTGACGGAGTGAAGAAATCGCCGATCTAATGGTCGGATTTCTGGGAAAATATGTGCGAAGTTGCTGCGACGGGGCGGCATCTCAGCTACGTTTCCGGGCTCGTCACGACGGGAACCCGTGCCAAACGCACGGATCGCCTCCGATACGCGTCGGAGAGAGAAGCAAGGGCCACGGGGCCTGCCCTAGGGGTGCGCCCGGATAAGGGGAAGTCGGCCACGCCGACCACGGCGGCGGTGGCGCCGGCGGTGGCCGCCTGCACGTCGGCCAAGTGGCGCGCTGTGCTGCGTTTGCAGCTACTGCTGCTGGCCGCGTTCGCTGTCAGCCAAGCGCGCGATGGCGCGCGGCCTGGCACGGCGGCGGATGCATGGCTGTGGAGGTGGGCGTGGTGGCGTTGGCTGGAATGCATGGTGGCGGCCATGGTGGTCGGTTTTGATGGAAGGGAAGGAGGAGGAAGGAAGAAGTTGGAGTTGGAGGAGGAGAGTGGAGGAGGAGCTGTTTGGATGGCCGACGGCCATGGCCGGAGGAGGGTGGTCGGCCATGGTGTGGTCGGGGTGTGTGAGGTGGTGTCGGGTTTGTCCATGGTGGTGTTGGTGTTACAGTTGCTGTTGTTTTAGTTGTTGTGGTATGTAGGGAAAGTTTAAGGAAGGGAGAGAGAGAGAGGATGATAGCCATTAAATGAGAGAGAGAAGAAAAAGTTGTTCCCACAAGAAAGTTAGGGCCGGCCAAAAGCTAGAGGGGGGAAATTTGTTGTCATGTGGGAATTTGATGGTTGGGATTAATTTGGAGGATTCCAAAGGCTAGGATTAATATTGAGAAATTGGTCATTCCTATGGGAAATTAAATAAATAGAAGTTTCCAATAAATATAGAAAAATATGCAGGAGGATACTTGATATTTTTGGGCAAGAAAATATGAGGGTGTCATGATGGAGAATGACATGGAGCTGGGCTTGACTCGGTGGAGCCGGATTGGGTCAAAATCGGACATTGCGCAAAAATCGAATTAAAATTAGGTGTCGATGATCATGGGCAAATAAGTAGCACATGGGGATTCCAATAAATGGGACACAAGTGGCGGACGGGTAGTAGGCTCAAAGTTGGCCATGTCCATAGTTGGGGCTGACAGGTTTTGGTCGACAGGGGACCCACAAATCAAGTTGGAAAATGAATGTGACGCCGTGGGGTGAAATAAAATCCGGTCACGTGTCAGGAAAGTTGTGCGAGGCAAATGGAGCACAAAATGGCGTGTCTGAGTGGGACACGAAGGTCAAGAATGAAGAGCGTCTCGAGTAGATCATACATGAGAAGTTGGTTTCAAGAAACTGACGGGTGTTGCGCTCCCAAATTAAAAGTCACGGTAACGTGCTAATAATGATCAAGGAAAAGAGTGGAAAAATCAATTAATGATCAAACGGTCTAATTCGACCAGAAGTTCAGCGAAGCAAAAAGAGCACAAGGGAACAAGTTTGGGTGGGACACCATATACCGTCATGAAGGTAATCCTGTCCACTCCAAAACTCGTGAAGAAGATTTCCAGAGTTGAACATCCCTGACACTCCAAATATCAAGGCACAAAAAAGTATACTAAAGGAAAAAATAACAGAATAAATATTTATCGAAACCAACTAAATCAGAAAAAAAAAAATCAACCCGAAATTCAGGGTGCTCACATCCTACCCACCTTATAAAAATTTCGTCCTCGAAATTAAAATGTCCATACTCCTTCTAGGTCAAACACCCACAGTCAAGTCCCAGAACTCAAACAAATCATACCATCAAAAAAGACAACGTACAGGGTCATGGCATACGGTGGTAGGGTAAGTCTCATCTAGGTATACTAGTCATGCTAAACCAAAACGGTCATAGGGGATCAAAACACACAAGAAATCTAGAGTGCTAAACTAGAAAAGTTACAGAAATAACAATTCATCAAAGCTGTAAGGCAGTCTACCATCCTATATAAAAACTGGTACTTATCAAAACAAAATAAAGGCAACTACCAATTATCTGAAAAAGGGTACAGAAAATCAAATTCAAAAATTAAGGAATTGAAAATCACTTGCATTGAAATCCAAATCACAATATATATATAGAGAGAGCGTTAGAGAGGAAAAACTAGCATTATGTAATGTTATGTGGTTTGTGTGTGTATGGGTGTATGTGAAATATACATGAAATTGTATATGGGGATTTGGGTTTCAAACAATAACTAGCAAGTTACACTAATCATGGCATATTGGTTAAGCAATCTACAATACACAACTCCTTTACTCATAACATGCATGGCTAACCATATATATATATATATATATATATATATATATATATATATATATATATATATATATATATATATATATAAGGGTATAGACTTAGTTATGTATCTATATACATTATAATACGTATGCATAAACTCTATATATATCTATGCAGGTACATGATCATAGCATAGAGAGGAAATGTTAGGTTACAAGGCAGTGTATACTAAGTTAGGGTGTGTGTGTGTCCTTGTACAGGGTTATAGCTTAGTATTGAAAGGTTAATCCAGTTTTAGTTCAACGTTTACATAAAAATCTGAAAATAAGCTAACATTTAAACAAGTGTAATATTAACATAATGCAGTCTCAGATTTTAGGGTTTTGAAACATCGCAACCAATCTCAACGCTCCCAATACAACCTAACATGACATAAATGAAACCCTAACATACTATCCACACATTTATCTACGCATACAGTTCAATATTACATGTTAAATCTGAATTTGAACTAAACATGGAAATTAATGTAAAAATGTTAACATGTAACTAGTTTTCAGGATTTTTGGAGAAATTTGCACATCAAAACCAACTCAATGTTTATCACAACTAACATGTAAGAACATGAAATCTAACATTATATCCCTACAACAACAATGTACACAGCTCTAATATTACATTTAAAACAACAATTGAACTAACATTTAAAATCCTGTATCAAGGGTTAAATATGTACACAGTCTCAGATTGACAAATTCAACATAACTTCACCAATTTCTCTAAAAATTGAAACCTTGTAGATATCATACATGTGCAGTTATGTAGACAAAACTAATAACATGAAATCTGTATTTGAATTACGAATTTAAACTAGAAGGCAGAAAACCAGAAATATTGGGGTTTGGAAATTAACATCAACAACATATTAATATTTATTCAGATAGGTGGAAATCAAACTTAGCATGTATATGTATCAGGCAAAGTGTCTGCTATATATATATATGTTCATATGCATTCTCATGTCCCAATTTAAAATTAATTCTATGTTAAGACTAACATTTAAATTCCTACCATGATTGCAAAGCAGGTGATTGACGTAACCAAGACAGTTTTATTATTATTAATACAAGAACAATAACAAGAAAGAAATAACGATAAAATCTGTTTTGCTTATCTGTTTAAAGAAGAACCATTTTGAAATCCAGAGTTAAAATATCAAATCCAAGGTAAAGTCTAGCAAAATTATCGATTCATTGTATTAAGAAGAAATCTGTGGCAAGAAGTTACGCAAAGGTTTATAAAAACAGGCAAACCCACTCTTAAGTTAAATAATGAGAAGAAAACAAAACAAAATAAATAATAATTTTTTTTAAAGGACTGCAACAAATGTGGAGAAAACATGTTTGAAAATATTTAAGGTACAATCTGATAATCATATGCATCTATCCAAAATCATGATACTCTAAATCCTCGTCATACTAGTAAGCAAGGCTACGATAATCACAGAGTCCTCAACTTAGGCACATACCTCTAGAATCATGGTATTTAACATTTTTGCGATGTCGCTAGCTTGGCTGCGAAAATCTTAAATTCTTACACCCGAGAAATATATCCAAGTCAACTATATGTCCTCATCATGCTGGCTAATATGACTGTAGGAGACTAGATTCCAAAACTTAGATGACCTAGCCCATATAATTTCATCTTGACAAAAATTAAGTTAAATCAACAATGAATTTCCAAAAATCAAATTTATCTACGAACATCAAGATTAAAAAAAATGAACAAAAATCCTTCAAATCATGTAACTACAAACTCGGATGCTATAGCTAACATCAAGATTCAAATTTCAACAATCTTCATCAAAATCAATAAATAAAAACTCAAATTCAATAATAATCCATCAAAATCAAATTCAATAGCTGAAAGTAAAGATAAATTAAATCAAGAAAAAAGAGTTTTTAAATCGAAGTTAAATAAGATTCTCAAGGGTCGTCCCGGAAATCTCTCAAGGGATCCTAACTGTGATTGAGTATCTTCAAAAATATATCGTATTCCTACTGCAGGCTGTAGTGGTACTCTAGTTCGAATACCACTACACTTTTAGTCTCGACCTGCATGGGCCACCACTAAAAACGTGTCACGACCCGTACCCTAGAGTTAGGGCACGAGAACGCAACGACGCCCAGCCTACGTCGCAGTGTCGGCGGTAGAACGCTGTCCTAGGTCTCAATGCATCTAACAGTATAAGACTAAACAGTTTATACTCCCCGAATGGGGGTGACATAGCAGAATGTAAACTCAATCACATCTAAGGTAGAGCATAATGGAAGATAGATAAAACATGAAATCGAAGAGAGATACAACAGATAGAAGTCTAAGTGTCTAAGATACAAACTCAGAATACATCTCAAAACTCAAATACAGTAATCCATGAATACAACTCAAAATGACTGAAAATAAACTGCGAATAAACCCTAGCTATCTATACAACCTCTACTGTCTCCTCTAGGCTAGCAGGCAACCTCCAGGCTATTTGTAAAATTTATCAACGGGTCCAGTCAGGACTGGAGCGAGCACAATACATCTCAATAGATCATGGCAGGTTAGAAAATATAATCATGCAGTAAAGTAAGATACAGGATCTGAAGGAAATACAGTATGTAAACAGAGAAAGAGAACTGTAATAGAAATAACTACTATAAGTAGAGAGCTAACAGTGGCTAGTGAGTCAGAGTACAATATAAACATGTGAATGGCATAGGAGATTCTGGGAACTATACTACGGAGTGATTCTGGAAACTACACTACTTGGATATTATTCACATGTCTACTTCTACTCCCCCGTACCCCCAATCAATACACAAGGATCCAACCAGGTTATGTTATGATTCCATGCAAAGGCCCACAAGGGGTGATACATAGATAGCCCATAAATGGGTGATTCTGGGAATGCCCATAATGGGGTGATTCTGGGAATACCCATAAATGGGATGATTCTGGGAAGACTCTGTGATCATAAGAGTACATGTCACAAGTGATCGAAGAATCGTGAAGCATAGTGATACACCATGTAAGTGAAACGTACAGAACATGTAGTATACGATGCTCCCTGAGGGGATAACATATCAAGAAAGGATCCATATTGTACTAATCCGTGTTACCAACGTGACAGCATCAAGTATAGCAATCTAAAGCAGGAAAATAATTCTAATAGGATATGAAATGATCAGAGAATGTACTCGCCTGATAACCTGAACAGCTGATAGGTAAAGGGGTCCAACTGAAGCCACAGAGTCCTATTTAAAGCAACACAGGTTACAAGGTGTTCAAGTTGTAATAAAGAATCTCTACAAACAATCTATTTTATTCTAGGTTCTTCTAAGTCAAAATAACTCTAGGTCAACTCCGGTCAATAATCTAGTCAAACTAGGTCAATTGTTGACTTATAGTTGACTTTGGGTCAACTGGTCAACTCTGGTCAACAGGGTAAATTCTAGTCTAATTATTAAAGATATAAAGTGTACTTCGTTATTCGTACGTCGAAACTTACGACACGCAAATCGAGATGAGATTATCAACGGTAAAGTTGACAATCTTATTATAGTGATCCACGTGTTCATCTTGTCAATTTCAGCGATGTGAGATCACTGGAATTGACTGATCTAATTTTCGTTGTACTAATCCCGAAATACGAACATTATAAGAATTAATTATTAAAAGATTATAAAATAAGTTAAACTCAGAGAAATTATTAACAAACATTGTCGGACGATGAAATAAACATCGCCAACGTGTCCAGAATAGTCAAATTAGCTAGGATAGCCTACCCATCGGTCCAATTTGGACACAAGGGCAAAAATGTAATTTTGGGTCAAAACGGTGTCCGTGTCGGAGCCGTTTTGCTCCGAAAAATGTGCAAAAAAACAAGTCTATAAAATATAACAAATTATATGTCCACAAAACTAGAATGACGATATGAACCCAACGGTATCTCCAGAATTGGATTCCGTTGACCCGATCTCATTTTGGTCCGTTGACCAGAACTTGGAATTCCGGTTTGCACGGAAATGCGTGCCGGAGCCAAAGTTCTCAAAACTTAGCAAATTACCTGTCAACAAGTCCAGAATGATGATACGAACTCAACGGTATCTCCGGAATTGGATTTCGATGAGCCGATCTCAAAATGACCCGTTGACCCGGATATTGGTATCCGACTTGCACCGAAATGCGTGTCGGATCCAATGTCCACCAAAACCTAGCAAATTATATGTCAACGAGTCCAGAATGACGATATGAACTCAACGGTATCTCCGGAATTGGATTCCGATGAGCCGGCGTCAAAAAGTCCCGTTGACCCAGAATGTGGGACCCACTTTGCACCGAAAAATATGCCAGGGCCCACGTTCTCCAAATCTAACAAATTTTATATGAAAACATGCTAGAACGACGCCACGAGTCTAATGGTGGTGTCAGAAATGAAATCTGGAGTCCCGTGTTCAAAAATAGAATTTTACAAGTTAGAAATTACGAATTCGGACGACCAACTTTGGCGTCGAATTTAACCAATCAAACAAGCTCACAATAAAACGAAACTGGAGGGATAGTAAGAGGGTTATACCAGCTTCGCACAGGAACTAGTAGCACGCCAAACGGATCTGTGGTGGAGGAGATACAAGCTGACGAAGTTGGCCCCACGAAACTGTCCAAATTTAATACAATTTAAACGGTCAACTTGGTGGCCGGTTTTGATGTATCAAACGATAACATTAACGGACGAAAATTGACAGGAGTGAAGGTGGATATACCGAGACTGTGACGGAGCAAAGAACTTGCCGATCCAACGGTCGGATTTCCGGGAAAATGCGTGCGAAGTTGCTGCGACGGGGCGGCATCTCAGCTACGTTTCCGGGCTCGTCACGACGGGAACCCGTGCCAAACGCATGGATCGCCTCCGATACGCGTCGGAGAGAGAATCAAGGGCCACGGGGCCTGCCCTGGGGGTGCGCCCGGATAAGGGAAAGTCGGCCACGCCGACCACGGCGGCGGTGGTGCCGGCGGTGGCCGCCTGCACGCCGGCCAAGTGGCGCGCTGTGCTGCGTTTGCTGCTACTACTGCTGGCCGCGTTCGCTGTCAGCCAAGCGCACGGCGGCGCACGGCCTGGTGCGACGGTGGATGCATGGCTGTGGAGGTAGGAATGGTAGCATTGGCTGGAATGCATAGTGGCGGCCATGGTGGTCGATTTCGATGGGAGGAAAGGAGGAGGAAGGAAGAAGTTGGAGTTGGAGGAGGAGAGTGGAGGAGGAGCTGTTTGGGTGGCCGACGGCCATGGCCGGAGGAGGGTGGTCGGCCATGGTGTGGTCAGGGTGTGTGAGGTGGTGTCGAGTTTGTCCATGGTGGTGTTGGTGTTACAGTTGCTGTTGTTTTAGTTGTTGTGGTGTAGGGAAAGTTTAAGGAAGGGAGAGAGAGAGGATGATAGTCATTAAATGAGAGAGAGAAGAAAAAGTTGTTCCCACAAGAAAGTTAGGGCCGGCTAAAAGCTAGAGGGGGGAAATTTGTTGTCATGTGGGAATTTGATGGTTGGGATTAATTTGGAGGATTCCAAAGGCTAGGATTAATATTGAGAAATTGGTCATTCCTATGGAGAATTAAATAAATAGAAGTTTCCAATAAATATAGAAAAATATGTAGGAGGGTACTTGATATTTTTGGGCAAGAAAATATGAGGGTGTCATGATGGAGAATGACATGGAGCTGGACTGGACTCGGTGGAGCCGGATTGGGTCAAAATCGGACATTGCACAAAAATCGAATTAAAATTAGGTGTCGATGATCATGGGTAAATAAGTAGCACATGGGGATTCCAAAAAATGGGACACAAGTGGCGGACGGGTAGTAGGCTCAAAGTGGGCCATGTCCATAGTTGGGGCTGACAGGTTTTGGTCGACAGGGGACCCACAAATCAAGTTGGAAAATGAATGTGACGCCGTGGGGTGAAATAAAATCGGGTCACGTGTCAGGAAAGTTGTGCAAGGCAAATGGAGCACAAAATGGCGTGTCTGAATGGGACACGAAGGTCAAGGGTGAAGGGCATCTCGAGTAGATCATACATGAGAAGTTGGTTTCAAGAAACTGACTGGTGTTGCGCTACCAAATTAAAAGTCACGGTAACGTGCTAATAATGATCAAGGAAAAGAGTGGGAAAATCAATTAATGATCAAAGGGTCTAATTCGACCAGAAGTTCAGCGAAGCAAAAAGAGCACAAGAGAACAAGTTTGGGTGGGATACCATATACCGTCATGAAGGTAATCCTGTCCACTCCAAAACTCGTGAAGAAGATTTCCAGAGTTGAACATCCCTGACACTCCAAATATCAAGACACGAAAAAGTACACTAAAGGAAAAAAAACAGAATAAATATTTATCGAAACCAACTAAATCAGAAAATTAAAAAAAAAAATCAACCCAAAATTCAGGGTACTCACAATAATCTGGATGGTCTGCAGGGCTTGTGGCTGTTGGGATAATCTCATTGCATCTTGCTAGTAACTAGGTCTGTGATAACCCTAGTTAGTTAAAGTATCAAGCCGTACTCTTTCTTGGCCGTGATTGATTGAATGGAGTCTAGCCCAGCTTTATCTCGATCCGGTGCAAGATTGTGACAGGACATGATTAATTATACCGGCCTTATCAATAACGATCAGGGGTCCAATTCTGTTCATGCAAAGGGTTACAACCCCGGTCCTTGTTTGGTTTAAAGGTTGTAACCTGGCTCCCGGAGCAGTTCTGTGTCCTCTTTTCGTTTATTGTCTTATTGTACCCCCTATCATGCTCGTCATGTTTTACCTTACTTCAATAGCATGATTATTTATACTGGCCTTAACAATAAAGATCAGGGGTCCAGTTCTGTTCAGGCGAAGGGTTACAACCCCGGTCCTTGTTTGGTTTAAAGATTGTAACCTGGCCCCCGAAGCAGTTCTGTGTCATCTCTTCGTTTATTGACTTATTTTACCCTATATTCCTGCCTTGCCAACAAATAGTTGAGACAGGTTTCTATTTAGGTGAAGGGTTACAACCCCGGTCCTTGTTTGGTTTAAAGGTTGTGACCTGGCTACTTGAATGGTTTCCTCGTACTTAATTTACTGTTGTTATCTTTATTATTACTAGTATCTTTATAATCATCTTTAATATTCTATGGTGATATGTTGGTTTTAGTTCCTAAGTGAAGCCTCCTTTGTGGCACTTGCTCTTTCTGGGGTCTGACCCAGCTGGTTTTGTGTGGCTAGATATCGGAGCAGCTCCAGAGGATCTACCTGTCTTCCAGCCAGATGGTGACCACCAGGCGTAACCCTGGTAACGAGTGGGTTTCTTTTTTGTTCTCACACTTTATTATAAAATTATTTTTTTGAGGCGTTTAGCCGACGAGCACGTGTTAGCTCGTATTGCACCTTTATTTACTGTCTGCCTACGGGCTGTAACATGATTGACAAATCCTAGGGTTGATCATGTATGACTAAAACTCTTGCTAGTCTTGACATTTTGTATGACTAGCTTCATGATCATCCGAATATGTAATGTATGGGACGCCTTACTATTGTATATTTTGGTGTTCTGACATCTTGTGACTGTTATTGCTTGCTTGAGATTGAGACAATAGGCTTGTTCATGACCATAGGAGACTGATGGTTTGTAGTTAAACCCCCATGTATCTAGACAGCCATGACCGTATAGCGAGGTGGGTTACACTTCAATATACGTAGCTAGCTATGTATGCCCTCGCTCTCCAGTATTCTGGTTCTGGGGCATTACAATAGCAGCAAAGTATAGTTGCCAAATAGGGCAAAAATAACAAATCATAGAAACCTGGAAATCCTTAAAAGTAGGCAAAAATAGCAGATAAAGCAAATATCATGCCTTACCATTACAATACCATAATATTACAAGATGATTTTAGGCTTGGGTCATGTATAGAAGCAAAATACATGGCCTCACAGCTGCAGTTAGCAGGAACCATAAGTGTTTTAGTGTCTTGATCCCTGAATAGTTACAAAATACATGGCCTCACTGCTATAGTTAGCAGGATCCATAAATCGTCAAGTATAGACGAGCAAAATAGTCTTCAACCATATGAAGCTACCAAAACCCCATACTATTCAGAGAAATACTATTCTTCATCTGGTAGAGGAATCCGCTTGGACCTGAATTCCTCCAACCATTTAAAGCGTTGGGCTAATGGAAAGACTGCAAACCTCTTCCCATCCCGATGCCTCATTCTTAACAACATCATCTATGTGGTCACCCACATCCCATACTTTGAGACCTAACTTCTCAATATGTGCCCCCATGAAACCAGCATCTAGAGCATCTCCAATTACATGCAAGGAGGATACCAAATTGGGCATGTAATGATTAACTACATCCCTTCGACGTTTGCCACCTGAAGATTGGAAGCTTTTGGTTGTCCTAGTAGGGACCTGGCCAGAAGATTTAGAAGTTTTGCCTATAATTTTGGCATCCAAATCAACATACTCCTTCTCAGTCCCCCCCATAATTTTCATAGCTTGTTTTTGCTTAACTACCAGTAGCACAGTCTTCCCCACACACAACCCTCAACAAATCTGTCACGACCCGCACCCTAGAGTAAGGGCACGAGACGTGGGTACGTCCAGCCTACGCCGCAGTGTCGGCGGTAGAACGCTGTCCTAGGTCAATCATCTAACAATATAAAGGTACATGTACAGTATATACACTCCGAATGGATGTAACATAGCATAATACAGTCTCAATCACATCTAAGGCAGAATGATAAGATAAATAGATATATATGAAAATAAAATAAGATCCACAGAGATACAACCAGAGAAGTCTAAGGACCTGTTTGGTTGGTGTTTTAAACTCAGTTTTTTGAGTTTAAACATCAATGTGGAGGTAAAGTCCGTTTGGACAGTACAGTTCAGAAAGTTGTTTGGGAAATATTTTTTTGAGAGTAGGTGTTTAAACTCTACTTTCATAAAGTAGATGAAAGCTCTTTTCAAGAAAAAATTTCTGTCACAGCAGCTGGGTCCCACATCCCATCTCCCCCCATTCTCTCTCTCTCTCTCCCCAAAGAGAACCCACCAACTCTCTGTGTTACTGCAACATTTCCTCTCTCCCCCAAAGGAAGACTCGCCATGGCGCACGATGGACGACCTCGACGGAGTCGGACTCCTTCTCCTTCGTCGGAGGAGAGAGTGCTTTGAGTTAGGGAGGAGGAGGAGCTTGGGCTTGCCTTCATCGTCGTCGTCGGAGCTCGGGATGAGAGAGTGCCTCGAGTTAGGGACGACGGCGTTAATGGGGTGGTCGAGCTCGAGGACGACGACAGCGGTGGTCGACCTCGAGCTCGACGACGACGATGGGGAACTCTTGCTCGAGGACGACGACGGCGGTGGGTGGTCGAGCTCGAGCTCGAGGACAACAGTGGTGGGGGTGGTCGAGCTCGAGGACGACAACGATGGGGTTGGTCGAACTTGAGGACGATGACGGTAGTGGGGTGGTCAAGCTCGAGGACGGCGACGATGGTGGGGAGCTCGTGCTCGAGGACGACGACGGCGGTGGAGTGGTCAAGCTTGAGGACGGCGATGGCATGGGGTGGTCGAGATCGAGTACGACGACGGCGGTGGGTTGGCGGCGACGACGACTGTGTCAGGACTTGTATTGTGTCCTTGGGGTCGGGCCCGGAGACACGAAATAGTTTTTTGGTTGTGCTTGTATCTGACACAGAAAATGGGTGTGGACACGTTAGAGTCTGACCAATCAAAATTTTAAAAATTTTCTAGAAAACTATTTTCAGATGAAAATAAACCAAACGCAAACTCAGAATCTCTATACTCAGAAAACAGTTTTATAACTTACTCTCAGAAAACTATTTTCAGAATTTTTTTCAGAAAACATATCCAAAGGGACCCTAAGTGTCTAATGATATCATAAATCCAGGATATCCCAAATATCAAAATACAGTCATCCAGAATATAAACATAAGAAAAGATATCCTAGTCTAAAGGAGTGTCGTCCACTGCTAAGGGGTCCTACTGCTGGTCCAGGTCACAACAGTCCTCTAGGGTAGTCCCATAATAGGTGGGACAGCACGCCTTATCCTCATTCTCTGTAATATTTTCAACAGGTCCAGTCAGGACAGGAGCGAGCACAATACATCTCAATAAAGCATAACAGGATAGGAAATATAATCATGCTAGAGAGTAAGATACATGAAACTGAAGAATAACATAATGTAAAAGAGAGGCTGTAAGTAAATATCTACAATATATAAGAGAGCTAAACAGTGCTAGTGATTCAGAGTACAAGATGAACATGTGAACAGCTGGAGGGTGATTCATGACTATACTAAAGAGGTGATTCATTACTATTCTACTTTGGAATTATTCACATGCTCAGTTTCTACTCCCCCATCCCCAATCAATACACAAGTATCCAGTCAAGTTACGTTAAGATTCATGACTATACTACTTTGTCCATAAAGGGTGATTCAAGAGTGATTCATAAAGATTCGTGAAGGCTCTGTGATTCATAAGAGTACATGAATCACAAGCTGATACATGAAGATTCATAATAATAGAAGCATGAGATACATGATGTAAATAAAATACACGAGACAAGAGTATCTGATGCTCCCGAGAGGGATAACATCTCATGAAGGGATCCATATAGTGCTAATCCGTGTTACCAACGTGTCAGCATCAAGTAAAGTAATCTAAAGCTGGAAATATAATCCTAAACAAGATATGAAATGATCAGAGAATGTACTCGCCTGGTATCCTGAATATCTGAAGAGAATATACTGTCCGAGGAGTGGTATCTGTCTCCTATAGAACAGTACAAGTCACTACATATCAAAAATAATAAAATAGACTGCTACAATGAATTTACATGATGTTTAGGGTCAATCTAGGCTAAGGTCAACCTTTGGTCAACTCTAGTCAACTCTAAAAGTCAAACTAGGTCAACTCTAGTCTAGTTAGGTCAAACAGGGTCAAACAAGGTCAAACAAGGTTAAACTAGGTTAAACTAGTCTAGGTTGGTCTAACCTAGGCTTAACAAGTCCATCTAGATCACTAACCAATTAGCTTAGCAAGCACACACCATTTAAGCCACACAAGTTTACAATATACTAAATTCATGTGGATACAATCCATATACACAAACTTCCTCATTAGGATACCATGGGCTAACTATATAGGCCATGAGCCATACACACATGTTAGGCATTGTACATAACAATTTCCATATTTATATACCAATTCCCCACATGCTATTTATATAGGCAAAAGTAATATTCATGTCACCTTACATTATCACATTCACATATTCACACTAGGTTAGATATTATATATATATATATATATATATATATATATATATATATATATATAGAGAGAGAGAGAGAGAGAGAGAGAGAGAGAGAGAGAGATAGGCAATTCAAGACAATGTGTGTGTGTGTGTCTCATATGTGAGATAAAAGTGTGACAGGAATACCATAGTGTGTGTGTGTGGTGAATGAGAGTGTGAGTGTATTCAGTTAACAGTGCTAGCTTAGGGAAATTCAGTTGACAGTGTAGATGTGTGTGTGTTTGTGTGAGGGTGCAGCGAGGATAGGTGTGTGTCAATATGGGACAGGAAGTTAGATAGGTGGTAAGGGTGTGTGTGTAGAACAAAACAGTGTGCCTGTGTGATAGGGTAGATGTGATACAATGTGTGAATAGGTGTGCCGGTGTATGTAATAGGTTATATGTTCCAGGAATCAAGTGACATTTGTTCTCAGATTTTGTGTGTGAGGAAATCAACAACTAACAGTGTATCAGTAAAAACCCCAACCCGAAAGCAATTCAAACTAAATACCCATGCCAGAACACAACCCAACATATTAGCTAATTCCAGATTTCCAGTCCCAGGTCAACAGATGAATGTGTGTTCGTGAAATTTAGGTTCTCAGAAATTCCTAAACCCAAATGACAGTGTAATAAAACCCTTAGCAGTTAGCAACCCAAAACTAATCTCGAAAACCCAATGCCCAACATAAATCACAAACTAACATGATCATTATTCATTAAATATATAGGTGAACCTAACCTAATCATTTAACAGCATTAAAATTAGTTAATAAGCAATTTAAAACTCAGAAAAATCATGTCAGTTCAGTGTATCAGTCGTATCGGGATGTTTAGGAAATTTCATGAATTGAATCTAATTAATCAATAAATTCACAATCAATGGGTTGGTAATTAGTGTCACATATGTGTACATGTCCAGACATACCTTGTGTCCAAGAAACTGGACAAAATTGTATCCAAATCACAACACACACAGACAAGTAAATTGTGCACTTCGACAGCGTCGTGCACGAGTGCACACGCGTCTAGGACACGACACACGACACTTCGTGTCACGTGCACACACCTACATGTTCGTCTAGGATAGGTCTACACGCTGGCATGCCTGACACGTGTCCATGACGTGTCCACAACGGACACGAGCGCGTGTTGTGCGCGTGTCTGGGCGTGAAATCTGTCACTGCACGAGCAGTACGTGTCCAGTACGGGTGGGATTGTGCCACATGTAGTACATCATTTGCTCCCAAATTTTAGGAGCATGATGACAGACAGTGCCCCCTCCTCCACACAAAATTTCGTGTCCCGACGTATCCTATGTAGTGAGTTATGGAGCCCGATAGGCAGGACACAGAGCCTAGGTCTTGTGCAGCGTGTCCAACGCCAAAAACATGACACAAACCAACACGAAATACAAATCATCCTTCACAAAAATTCATACACACATATAGATCTAGGGATCTATGAAATTAGATTTTCAAAATACGAAAATAAAACCCTAAGGGACATTTTAACAAACACTTAACTATCCATTATGATACGTGTCCGATACGGACACCAAATGGACACGAATTGTGCCCAAATTTTAGGGACAACTAGGGGACTACTAGATCTAGCCCTAAATGCAAAGAAATCAGGAAAAATAATAGGTTTGAGTGGTTTACCTAATGAGTGTCAAACTCAAAGAAAGTCCCAAATGGAAGGATTCTAAATTACAACTCCCAAGCTCCAAATGGCACAAAAACTGAGATGGATCTCGAAAAATAGTAAACACACAGTAATTAGATCCTAATGTAAAAGACTAGAGTTAAAAAGGAGTTGAAATGAATTTATTAGGATTTTAGGAGAATGGAAATTTACCTTTCCTTCAAAATCTAGGTCAAGCACAAAAGAGGCAAGAACAACATTAAGAGAATACTTATAGGCAAGGGGAAACCCTAAGTGGCTGCCATGGGTGGGTTTGTTGGGGTTTGGGCTTAACTCATGGGCCTATGGCTCAATTACATAAGTCATGAATTGAAAAAATCACAAGTCATTGAGTTAAGTCATAAGTCATAAGACCATTTCACTTAAACTTAACCTTCCTACTTTAAAACTAATTTCTAATGACTAAAAGTAGGTTAACTTAAGTTAGACTAGGGTCACCATAGCTAGGGTTAGCTTCTGGACTAGTCTACAAAGTTTTAACTAGTCAAAGTCAAAATCACAATCACAATCACAAATTAATTAAATTAAATAAATTTTAAAATAAATCATAAATGACCAAAATACCATCAATCTAAAATGTGGTAGTGATAAATCTACCCTCCTTAAAAGAATTTTGTCCTTAAAATTAAAAGGCAAAACTAAACTGATGAGAAGGATATATAAGTATACCTCAAGGTCCAAAAAGATAAGGGTATTGCTCGCGCATCTCATCCTCCCGCTCCCTGGTAGACTCTCCTGGAGAATGATACCTCCATGCGACGTGAACCAAGGGTATCACCTGGTTTCTCAGTACCTTCTCTCGGCGATCCAGAATCTCCACTGGCTGCTCTGGATAACTGAGAGTAGGCCCTACCTCAATCTCTGAATGATCAAGTACATAGCTAGGGTCAGCCACGTACTGTCTCAACTGTGATACATGGAATACGTTGTGGACACCTACTAGTGCAGGTGGCAAGTCTAGCCTGTATGCCACATCACCGACTCTCCCGCTGATCACGAAAGGTCCGATGAAGCGTGGGCTAAGCTTCCCACCTCCACCAAAACGTATATTACCACGAGTCGGAGATATCCGCAGAAAACCATGTCTCCGACCAAAACACAACTAATGTCTCAAGTTACTAAATAATCAAACATGATCAAACAAATAAAACAAATAAACAACCTACTTCTAATCATATCTCTAATCTGTACCTCAAACTCCAACGGTCTCCGGTGGCTATCGGCCCAGTGCCGATGTCTGTCCTGTGCCACGCGAAGTCTGTCCCTGATGAGCTTCACCTTCTCGGCTACGTCAACAACCATCTCTAGTTCCAGTAAAGCTCGCTCACCAACATCATCCCAAGATAAGGGTGTACGACACCTACGTCCGTACAGAGCCTCGAAAGGTGACATCTCAATGCTGGCCTGATAACTGTTGTTGTAAGCAAACTCCACTAAATATAGATGATCCTCCCAGGAACCTCCAACATCCAAGACGCACGTCCACAGCATGTCCTCGAGCGTCTGAATAGTCCTCTCTGACTGTCCGTCCCTCTGGAGGTGGTATGCAGTACAAAACTTGAGTTGAGTGCCCAAACTAGTCTGCAGACTTCTCCAGAAATGGAAAGTAAATCGACTATCCCGATCCGAGATGATGCTGACCGAAACTTCGTGAATCCTGACAATCTGCCGTATGTACATCTTCGCAAGCCTCTCTGTAGACGTACCCACCTTGAATGGCAAAAAGTGGGCCGACTTGGTCAACCTGTCAACGATGACCCAAATCGCATCTTTTTTTCCTGGTGTACGCGGCAACCCAGATACAAAATCCATGGTGATATGCTCCCACTTCCACTCTGGAATGTGTAATGGCTGTAATAATCCTCCGGCCCTCTGCCTCTCTGCCTTGACCTGCTGACAGACCAAGCATCTAGCTACGAAGCGAGCTACCACCCGTTTCATCCTGTACTACCAGTCATGCTCTCTCAGATCCCTGTACATCTTGTTGGCACCAGGATGTATAGAGTACTGAGATCTGTGAGCCTCCTGCATGACCTGCTCCCTGAGCTCTTCACTGGGCACACAAAACCTGGAACCGTGCCTCAAGGCACCATCCTCTGCAAGAGAAAACTCGCCATCCACTAGCCCTGCTTGAACCTGCTCTCAGATACACCGCAGAGCAATATCCTTGTACTGTGTCGACTTGATCCTCTCCATCAAGTCTGACTGTATCTGAAGACCCTACATCTGCATTTGTACTCCGGGTACAACCACCTCAATCCCCAGGCTCTCCAAGTCCGTAAGCAAATGACGGTCCATAGTCAAACACATGGCTGTCGGATACCTACTCAAGGCATCGGCAATCACGTTGGCCTTCCCTGGGTGATACTGTTGTGAGATGTCGAAGTCCTTCATCAGCTCTAGCCACCTGTGCTGCCTCATGTTGAGCTCTTTCTATGTAAACACATACTTCAAGCTCTTGTGATCTGTGAAGATCTCTACCCTCTCTCCATACAAGTAGTGCTTCTACAACTTCAGAGCAAAAATCACTGCTGCCAGCTCCAGGTCGTGGGTAGGATAGTTCTTCTCATGGGGACGTAACTACCTGGAAGCATATGCAATCACCTTCTCATGCTACTGCAAGACACAACCCAACCCCTTTTCTGAAGCGTCACTATAGATAGTGAACCCTCCTGAACCTGATGGCAATGTCAGAATCGGAGCTGTCGTAAGCCGCTTCTTCAACTCATCGAAAGCAGCCTGACACTCCTCTGACTAAACATACTCAGCATCCTTCCGGGTCAGTCGAGTCAACGGCTCTGCAATCCGGAAGAAATCCTGCACGAACCTCCTGTAATATCCTGTCAGCCCCAAGAAGATTCCGATCTCTGCCACTGAATTCGGCGCTGCCCATGCCTCAACTGCTGTGATCTTCTTTGGGTCGACTGAGATCCCATCTCCAGTCACCACATGACCCAAGAAGTCAACCTTGTCCAGGTCGAACTCGCACTTCGAGAGCTTGCCATATAGCCTCTCTCTCTTGAGTGTCTCCAGAACCACTCTCAAGTGCTCCTCGTGCTCCTCCTCGGTCTTCGAATACACCAAGATATCATCAATGAACACCACCGCAAACTTGTCCAAGTACTGGTGGAACACCTTATTCATCAAGTTCATAAATACTGCTGGTGCGTTGGTTAGCCCAAACGGCATAACCAAGAACTCAAACTGTCCGTACCGCGTCCTGAAAGCGGTCTTCGGAATATCCTCCCTCTTCACATTCACCTGGTGATAACCTGACCTTAAATCAATCTTGGAGAAAACTCGAGCTTCGCTCAACTGATCAAAGAGATCATCGATCTGCGGAAGTGGGTATCTGTTCTTGATCGTCAAGTTGTTTAGTGCCCTGTAGTCGATACACATCCATACCGACCCATCCTTCTTGGGTACAAAAAGTACCGGTGCACCCCAAGGTGAAGAACTCGATCGGATGAAGCCCTTGTCCTACAGCTCATCCACCTGCTTCTTCAGCTCCACCAACTCACTGTTGTTCACTCGATAGACATGCTGAGAAATTGGTTCCGTACCAGGAACCAAGTCTATCGAGAACTTTACATCCCTGTCTGGTGGAAGCCCTGGCAACTCCTCCGGAAAGTCGTCCATGAACTCTACAATCAAAGGATGTGGAGCCACCTGCTCCTCAACTGAAACTCTGTAGAAAAGTCTGCCGTCCTACTCTGCCTGCCGTCGGGTGTACTCGAACTCTGGCTCTCCTGGCGCCCCAAATAGAACTCTATCCCTCGGCAATCTATGCTGATGTGATGCCTGCTCAACCAATCCATACCTAATACGATATCGTAGTTCGGTAGTGGCATGACGAGCAGGCTCACCTTCAACTCTCGGCCTCCCAAAATAATGCTCCGCCCTCTGCAAACATCACCCACAAGGATAACACCGCCCCCGGTCATGATCTTGCAGGTCCTAGGCAATGATTCAGATACTAGGTCGTGTCTAATAGCAAATGATACTGACACAAAACTGTGGGAAGCCTCGAAATCAAATAGAGCAAAAGCTGGAATGGAGTCGAGAAGAACCGAACCTACAATCAGCTCTCCAATGGCCTCTGTATCCTCGGTCGCCATGGCGAAAGCTCGCCCCTGTTGTCCTACCCGAGTCTGCTGCTGGTGCTGGACGAACCTCTGCTGCTGTGTCTGCAGTGGTCCCCTCTGCTGCTGCCCTGCCGGAGCATTGGCTCCCGCTCCCTGAGCTACTCTGCCTATGAACTGAGCGCACTCCTTCAGCTGGTGATCAGCTGCTCCACAAAGAAGGCACCTACCCAACCTCTTCTTGCACTCATTCCACCCGTGCCCTGGCTTCTTGTAATAAGCACAACTGGAGGCCTACTGTCTCGGTGCCTGCTGCTGTACCCTCCGCTGCTGGTGCTGCACCTGCTGGAAAGGTGCCCAGTCTAGCTGCTGATACTGCTGCTGGTGTACTGGCCTCTGCGGCTGTTGGTGCTGAATATAAGGCCTCTTGGCCTGGCCCCCGCTGCTGGTAGCTCCCTGGAAGTCTCGCCCCCTCTTGAGCCTCAACTCAAGATCATCCTCTGCGACTAAAGCATCCACCAAGATCTCCTCGAAGGTAGTACTGCGGGCACTCTTGGTATAGGACTTAACCTCCTTTACCAATCCCTTTCTGAACCTTCGGGCCTTCGTCGCCTCGGACAACCCCTTGACAAATTTGCCCAGACGGCAGAACTCCCCTGCATACTCCTCCACGGACTGACTGCCCTGGACTAGGGCCTCGAACTGGGTCTCGAGGGCTCCTAGCGCTGCATCCGGGAAGAACTTCTCCTTGAACAGCTTCTTGAATACTGTCCAAGTCTGCCCTGGAGTACCAACCCTCGGATCGGTCTGGTACCAAGTGCGGGCCAGATCCTGTATCATGCTGGCCGCCGCCTCGATCTGAAATCTCGCCGGAATCTCAGCCAATCTGAATATTTCCTCCATGTGCTCTATCCACTCATCGGCATACAGAATGCCCTCTGTACCCCGAAAATCCTTCGGGTGCATCTTCTGAAAATCTTGGATGCCCTTCTCCCTCGACGGCTATGGCTGCTGAACTACTGCGGGCTGAGCTGCTGCTGCCCTCTCAATTGTAGTCAGGGCCAGATCAATGCCCCGACTAAGCTCTGCTGTCTGTCTCTGCTGCTGGGCCTGCTGGGCCTCCATAAACTGCTGAAAGAATACGAACAGCTGAACTGCGTTAACTGTCCCCGAAGGTGGCTGCTGCTGCTGGAGAACCTCCGAAATCACCGGGCTCGGCCTGTACCCTGCTAGTGGTGGAGGGGCTCCTCCGAACGCAGCTGAAATGCCCACCCCAGCTGGCATGACTGGGGCTACGGTACCGGGAGCTGGCTGCTGCTGTTGCTGAGGATGAGAGGTGGCAGACCCCTCTACAGCGTCCCCCGGTCCGGGGCGATGAGATCTTGTCTCAACCATCCTGGAGACACAGATCAAACAAGAAACAATTGCTGAGAATGAGTCGAAATAGCAAAGGAGGACAGTTTATATTCAAAGGAAGACAACTAGCAGCAAAATATAGATATACGGAATCAGATAAAGTGTTTTTCCTAGTGTGATTGAGTACCTTCAAATTTTTTTAATCCTACTGCAGGCTGTAGTGATACTCTAGTTCGAATACCACTGAATTTCCAAGCTAGACCTGCATGGGCCACCACTAAAAACGTGTCACGACCCACACCCTAGAGTAAGGGCACGAGGCGTGGGTACGTCCAGCCTACGCCGTAGTGTCGACGGTAGAACACTGTCCTCGGTCAATCATCTAACAATATAAAGGTACTTGTACAGTATATACACTCCGAATGGAGGTGACATAGCATAATATAGTCTCAATCACATCTAAGGCAGAATGATAAGATAAATAGATAGATATAAAAATAAAATAAGATCCACAGAGATACAACCAGAGAAGTCTAAGTGTCTAATGATATTGCAAATCCAGGTATCCCAAATATCAAAATACAGTCATCCAGAATGTAAACATAATAAAAGACATCCTAGTCTAAAGGAGTGTCGTCCACTGCTAAGGGGTCCTGCTGCTGGTCCAGCTCACAACAGTCCTCTAGGGTAGTCCCATAATAGGTGGGACAGCACGCCTCGTCCTCATCATCTGTAATATTTTCAACAGGTCCAGTCAGGACAGGAGCGAGCACAATATATCTCAACAAATCATAACAGAATAGGAAATATAATCATGCTAGAAAGTAAGATACATGAAACTGAAGAATAGCATAATGTAAAAGAGAGACTGTAAGTAAATATCTACAATATATAAGAGAGCTAAACAGTGCTAGTGATTCAGAGTACAAGATGAACATGTGAACAGCTAGAGGGTGATTCATGACTATACTAAAGAGGTGATTCATGACTATTCTACTTTGGAATTATTCACATGCTCAGTTTCTACTCCCCCATCCCCAATCAATACACAAGGATCCAGTCAAGTTACATTAAGATTCATGACTATACTACTTTGCCCATAAAGGGTAACTAAAGAGTGATTCATGAAGATTCGTAAAGGCTCTGTGATTCATGAGAGTACAGGAATCACAAGCTGATACATGAAGATTCATGATAATAGAAGCATGAGATACATGATGTAAGTGAAACACACGAGACAAGAGTATCTGATGCTACCGAGAGGGATAACATCTCATGAAGGGATCCATATAGTACTAATTCGTGTTACCAACGTGTCAGCATCAAGTAAAGTAATCTAAAGCAGGAAATATAATCCTAAACAAGATATGAAATGATCAGAGATTGTACTCGCCTGGTATCCTGAATATCTGAAGAGAATATACTGTCCGAGGAGTGGTGTCTGTCTCCTATAGAACAGTACAAGTCACTACATATCTAAAATAATAAAATAGACTGCTACAATGCATCTACATGATGTCTAGGGTCAATCTAGGCTAAGGTCAACCTTTGGTCAACTCTAGTCAACTCTAACAGTCAAACTAGGTCAACTCTAGTCTAGTTAGGTCAAACAGGGTCAAACAAGGTCAAACAAGGTTAAACTAGGTTAAACTAGTCTAGGTTGGTCTAACCTAGGCTTAACAAGTCCATCTAGGTCACTAACCAATTAGCCTAGCGAGCATACACCATTCAAGCCACACAAGTTTACAATATACTAAAGTCATGTGGATACAATCTATCCACAAACTTCCTCATTAGGATACCATGGGCTAACTACATAGGCCATGAGCCATACACACATGTTAGGCATTGCACATAACAATTTCCATATTTATATACCAATTCCCCACATGCTATTTATATAGTCAAAAGTAATATACATCACCTTACATTATCACATTCACATATTCACACTAGGTTAGATATTATATATATATATATATATATATATATATATATATATATATATATATATATATATATATATATATATATATATACATACACATAGAGAGTGATAGGTAATTCAAGGCAAGGCAATGTGTGTGTGTGTCTCATATGTGAGATAAAAGTGTGACAGGAATACCATAGTGTGTGTGTGTGGTGAATGAGAGTGTGAGTGTATTCAGTTAACAGTGCTAGCTTAGAGAAATTCAGTTGACAGTGTAGATGTGTGTGTGTTCGTGTGAGGGTGCAGTGAGGATAGGTGTGTGTCAATATGGGACATGAAGTTAGATAGGTGGTAAGGGTGTGTGTGTGTGTAGAACAAAACAGTGTGCCTGTGTGACAGGGTAGATGTGATACAATATGTGAATAGGTATGCCTGTGTATGTAATAGGTTATATGTTCCAGGAATCAAGTGACATTAGTTCTCATATTTGTGTGCGAGGAAATCAACAACTAACAGTGTATCAGTAAAATCCCCAACCCGAAAGCAATTTAAACTAAATCCCCATGCCAGAACACAACCCAACATATTAGCTAATCCCAAATTTCCAGTCCCAGGTCAACAGATGAATGTGTGTGCATGAAATTTAGGTTCTCAGAAATTTCCAAACCCAAATGACAGTGTAATAAAACCCTTAGCAGTTAGCAACCCAAAACTAATCTCGAAAACCCAATGCCCAACACAAATCACAAACTAACATGACCATTATTCATTAAACATGTAGGTGAACCTAACCTAATCATTTAACAGCATTAAAATCAGTTAATAAGCAATTTAAAACTCAGAAAAATCATGTCAGTTCAGTGTATCAGTGGTATCGGGATGTTTGGAAAATTTTATGAATTGAATCTAATTAATCAACAAATTCACAATCAATGGGTTGTAATTAGTGTCACATATGTGTACGTGTCCAGGCATACCTTGTGTCCAAGAAACTGGGCAAAATCGTGCCCAAATCACAACACACACAGACATGTGAACTGTGCACTTCGACAGCGTCATGCACGCGTACACGCGTTTAGGACACGACACACGACACTTCGTGTCACGTGCACACACCCACATGTTCGCCTAGGATAGGTCTACACTCTAGCTTGCCTGACACATGTCCACGACATGTCCACAGCGGACACGAGCGCGTGTTGTGCGCGTGTCTGGGCGTGAAATCTGTCACTGCACGAGCAGTGCGTGTCCAGTGCGGGTGGGATTGTGCCACGTGTAGTGCATCATTTGCTCCCAAATTTTGGGAGCATTATGACAGACAGTGCCCCCTCCTCCCCACAAAATTCTGTGTCCCGACGTGTCCTATGTAGTGAGTTATGGAGCCCGATAGGCAGGACACAGAGCCTAGGTCTCGTACAGCGTGTCCAACGCCAAAAACACGACACAAACCAACACGAAATACAAATCATCCTTCACAAAAATTCATACACACATATAGATCTAGGGATCTATGAAATTAGATTTTCAAAATACGAAAATAAATTCCTAAGGGGCATTTTAACAAACACTTAACTATCCATTATGATACATGTCCGATACGGACACCAAATGGACACAAATTATGCCCAAATTTTAGGGACAACTAGGGGACTCCTAGATCTAGCCCTAAATGCAAAGAAATTATGAAAAATAATAGGTTTGAGTGGTTTACCTAATGAGTGTCAAACTCAAAGAAAGCCCCAAATGGAAGGATTCCAAATAGCAACTCCCAAGCTCCAAATGGCACAAAAACTGAGATGGATCTCCAAAAATAGTAAACACACATTAATTAGATCCTAATACAAAAGGCTAGAGTTAAAAAGGAGTTGAAATCAATTTATTAGGATTTTAGGAGAATGTGAATTTACCTTTCCTTCAAAATCTAGGTCAAGCACAAAAGAGACAAGAACAACATTAAAAGAATACTTATAGGCAAGGAGAAATCCTAAGTGGCTGCCATGGGTAGGTTTTGTTGGGTTTTGGGCTTAAGTCATGGGCCTATGGCTCAATTACATAAGTCATGAATTGGAAAAATCACAAGTCATTGAGTTAAGTCATAAGCCATGAAGCCATTTCACTTAAACTTAACCTTCCTACTTTAAAACTAATTTCTAATAACTAAAAGTAGGTTAACTTAAGTTGGACTAGGGTCACCATAGCTAGGATTAGCTTCTGGGCTAGTCTACAAGGTCTCAACTAGTCAAAGTCAAAATCACAATCACTAATTAATTAAATTAAATAAATTTCAAAAAAAAATTCACAAATGACCAAAATACCCTCAATCTAAAATGTGGTAGTGACAAAATCATAGTTCCTTTGTTGATATATGGATACAACTTCGATTTAGCCTATAAAGAAAGAATAGGTTCTTGTTAGTACCCTACATGTAAATAAATAAAGAAAGAACAGGTTCTTGTTAGTACCCTACATTCTTACCTTTTCAAGGTCATTGTACGTAGCATCATCCAACATAATAGTTTTGGTCTCGTCGTCCCAACCAGCCCCGGATAGGTCTTTTGCCTTCAACACGTCTAACCATTTAGTTTTCTCCACCCTAAGGCGATTATGAACATTCTCCCATGTGTAGTTCTCACCAAACCTATCATTCACAACACCGGCTGCTTTAAGCATGGAGGACCTCTTCCAAGTTTTGTCTAGTTTAGCACAATTTTGGGCCTTCTCAAAAAGGACATTTAGCAGCAAGTCAATATGTGAATTCTGCCAACGCATGTTGGTTGCGGTTCCTTTTCTCTTCTTTGAATTGTTCTTGGCGGGGGGAGTGGCAACAAGGTCAACTTGGGTAGAAAAACAATGGTGTTTTTTTAATCCAAGGACGCAGAAGCGATTCTTAAGTGTGCTAAATGCACACTCAATTTTACTTTTCAATTTGGACTGTCTTTGATTAAAAAGTTCCATTGAATTCCTAGGATGAGTTCCTCTCGTCTGTGAGAGATGGTACCTAACACCACGATATGGGGCTATGAACCTAGGCATTGCTGTATATCTAGCATCCACTAGATAATACTTTCCTAAATAGATTTGCAGAACATATATGTAAGTCCTTAAAATAAAAAAGGCATATTTCACACAACTAGTAGATATAGGGTGTTATACCTTGAATAACTTTATGGCCATTTGGGGGTGGCCTAGAAATGGCATCCTTCAAAACAGTAAAGTCACTACCAGATCCTTCCCACCCAGCTAGGATGTAAGTGAACTTTTTGTTCGGCGTGGCAGCGGCTAATACATTTTGAGTTAATGTCTTTTCTATCCCTAAAACGGAGGGCCTCGGATAAAGGCAACATGGCTTGAATGTGGGTTCCATCTACCAACCCGATACAATCCTACATATTACTAAATTGAGTTAGTTTATACAATCCTACCAGGTAATACGAGATTATCAATTGTATTAATATATAGGCAATAGTTACCTAGAAATAAGGAAACCATTCATGGTTTTCTCTTATCTCAATTGGAGTTGCAGAGCCATGTTGCTTCATAACCATATCACGTATGGTGAATATGGCATCTAATACGAGATTAAAATATCTAGAGACTGTTTCTCCAGAACGCACAAATTCAATTGTACAAACTCTATTTTTGGACTTGTGTCCTAACATATATAGGAAAATTGCCACCTGCTCCTCTACGCAAACCCAATGTGTATCCCTTAGAGACCCATTCATTCTAAGCATTCCAACTAACGTGTAGAAGGACTTGGCCGTCATTCTAAGATATGATATGCATTTATCTTGTCCCCCCCCCACAAGATTCTATACATATGAGCATCCCTCCATTGTTGTCTAATTGTCGCAAGCTCTCTAGCAACCCCCCTCCGTTCATTATCCTCTTTCCCCAGAAATTTTAGAATGACAATAATAACGCTTAAGGCACCAGATACAGCAGCTCGTATCATAGGGTCGTTAGGATCAGAGAAGTCCATTTAGGAAATCCAGCATAATACAACATTATAGAATATAAAAGCATATAAACATAGACTAACTTTCCGGAATAGGAAAAAATCATACATACATAGTCAGAAAATCTTATAGACATGGTCCAAAAATTCTAATACTTTCAGAAAAAAGAAAAAAAATCATACAGACATTGTCCAAAAATTCTACTACTTCACAAAATAGGGAAAAATCATACAGACATGATCAGAAAATCATACTACTTTCCAAAACATTTTATAGAATCCTAAAAAAAAAATCCCAGATTTACGCGAAATGGTAGATCCATCCCAAATTTTATAGAATCTAAAAAAAATTCAAGAACATCTTCAAAGTCCATAACATATGCCAGATTTAGTCAAATTTAGTAGATCCATGGACATAAATAGTAGATCGAGAGTAGATCTAAATTTTGAGAGGGAGAAATCCATATATAAAAAAATTACAGAAAAATGGAGGCAAAATCTGCCTAAATCTTCAAAATCCAAGTACGAGGGATTTAAGCTAATTTTTTCCAAAGATTTTTGCCAAAAATTCAAGGCAAGCTTCCAAAAAAAAAGAAAATTGAACCCAAAATAGTAGATCCATGGAGAGACATGTTAGATCTAGAGTATTATTAAAGATTTATGGGGGGGAGGGGGGGGGGGGGTGGAGAATCCATATATAGACAAAAAATACATAAATTTTATGAAAATTCTTACTTATAGTGTGGGACGCGGGAACAAGTAGAGCGGTTGAGGTGACCACAACCGCTCAACGGAAACAAAACCCCTCCCAAAACACCCAAGGGAACCGGAGGGGGAAAAGAAGAGCTCTTCCTCCAAATTTTCTTCTCACTTCCGAGTGATGAGAGAGGATGTGGAAAGGAGTGATATGAAGGAGACATGATTTAATTTCTTTCAGAAATGGAAAAGCAAACGTTGCTTTCCAAGACCAATCCCATCTCACCCAAACGATGGGCTTCAATGGTTTTGCTTGACTTCCGGTTTTTGGCATCAAATACCACCCTTTCCCACGTTACCAAACAGCTCCTTAATGGAGGATGAGTTAATGTGGAGGAGCAACAAGTGATCCACCTAAAGTGCGTGAGGAAGTGTGCTGCTTCTTGCATGACTGCAAATAATATTGTGAGCCTCTTGAATGAATCCAAGAGAGAGTCATTATTAAACACCATTGAGTGAGATTATAATTGTAATCCCATTATTTTTAATGGAGAAAAATTGGAGCTTTTGGAGGACGTAGGCAAACTGTCGAACCTCGTTAATTTTTTTTTGTAGTTAGTCTTATTTATTTTTGCATTGTACATCACTCCGAAGAGTGGTATTAGAGCCAGGTCGATCAGGGCGGAAGTCATTGTCAAGTTGATACATTCCACAACAATATGTATTACAAACTGATGCAAAAGTACCAAAATGCTATCAAAAAGCTGTGATACACGAAAAATATGGGGAGTAGTTGAAAGCCATGCAGGATGTGATAAAATTCTTGTATGAGATCCACACTTATCATGTTTTTGGTGCATACGGAGCCTTCCACTTATGTTGGAAAGAAGAAAAATTGATAAAGTGATCCCTCCATAAGCGGAGGATAGAATATTGTTGTTTTTTTGGAGTTCCTAATGTTATCATGGAGAAAATCTATATATTATCTTTTGAACTTTTCAAGGTTAATGAACCTTGGATGGTGCAATCTTGAAGAGGAAGCATCTCTACCTCATGAAGCTGTATAAGGAGGTTGGAAGAGTAAGAAATTAGATACTTAATGTGGTATCAAGGCTATCCCTCAATAGAGGATGCGTTGATATGGAGGAGCAACAAGTGATCCACCTAAAGTGAGTGAAAAGGTGTGTTCCTTCTTGCACGAGAGCAAAAAATATTGTGAACCTCTTGAATGAATCCAAGAGATAGTATTTGTTTGCCACCAATGAGCGAGATTGTAATTGTAATCATATTATTCTTAATGAAGAAAATTTTGAATTTTTGGAGGACATAGGCACATTGTTCGTTAATTTTCTAATAATTTTTTCTGCCTTATTTTTTTCCACATTGTGCATCACTTCCAACATACATGAGGACTTCCGAACATTGCACATCACTCCCAACATACATGAGGACTTCCGAAGTGCTGTAACCCATAAATGAGTTTGAGGACAAAGGAAATTAAACTAAACCTGGAAAATCATGTTTTCCTTTATCCGTTCATAAGCAACTCTTGAGGGAGGAATTGCTCAAGGAGATAAATTGAGCTCAAGTTTAGTGATGGCTGATGCAAAATAAATCAAGAAGGAACAAAGGTCCATTTAGACTTTTTCCCCATTATCCCATTAGGATTTAGAAAAGGAATATTTAGAAGGGATATTTAGTAATATGGTCTCACATATTACTAGATATTAGGGTTAGGGTCTTTCCAACTTTAGAATTTGGGTGTCGAAATTACTGTCACGTAGGCTACTGAATAGTAATTTCGAGACCCAAATCCAAACGTTGGACAATTTCGAGATCCGAACTCTAATATTCACACTTTTATGTGCGACCATAACACTAAATAACCCTTTAGAAAACCCATTAGTTTGTACCATATTTCACAGAAAACATCTTAGAACATTTCTCACAATAGATCTTTCCACTACAAGTATGCAATTTGAAAATTTTAAGATAAACTTGTCCTTACCACTTGCAAAAAGTGAAATTTAAGCATACTTTGTAGAAGAAAATTTGTATGTGGCCCTTCTATTTCGTTGCCAATGTCGCTGTTACATCTCTCTCCCTTTCTGTTGCCACCACTGCATTTGGCAATTGCGCAATGTAGCTGCTACTGACATATTGTCAGTTGGGAGAATTTTGCAACTTAAAAAAAAAACCTCTTTTCTCAATATTATAGTGAAAAGACATGATCAACTTTTACAATTCTAAAAAATTAGATCTATCGCCATCTAAATTTTTATGACGTAATCTTCTCGGATTATTGTTATTTTGTTCAAGAATTTTACACAAATATTAAGGATTAACATTATGTCAACAGTTGCTGCAAGAACTTTTGTTAGAATCTTATCTTATACCAGTTACTTTAAAAAAAAAATCTACATTATGATTGAAATAAAAAAATTTAAATTATGTTAGAATATTTAAAATATAATTTGAATATAGTTTAGTTTGATTTATAATAAATATATTTTTAAACTTTTGGCATGTGTTCAGTTAGATAATATCATTTAGTTAATCTAAATATAATTTAAATTCTATAATATTTTAGTATTTATATATATTCATGCAGTATTTTAGATTTTAATTTTAGTTTAAACTATGTGAGAAAATAACTACGGTTATGGGACTTAAAATTTCTTTTATTTTTAAAAATGAAAATTATTGATGAAATATACACAGTTTAGATGGCTCAATTTTGAGCCGGTTTGAAGCGTCCTTCTATCAGTAGAGAAGTAGAGATAAAAGCTCTCATATGTTCTTCAGTGGAATAAAAAATTGATGATTACTAAAGAGCCTCCACATTACATACAAGCTTGCAATAAAATAAAGATCGACAGGAGTTGACGCCACAATCATAAAAGATAACTTAGCTTTTTCTTAAAGAAAAATTTCCACATTTATATGTACATATATTGAATCTCACTAATCCCTACTACCCAACTATTTAGTTAGTTTTGTATGCTTTAAACTCTCAAAGAGAGCACATCTTGCTGTCCAAATCAACACTTGCCACTGGATTGAAAGCTTTCCCAATCTTAAATTAATCTCATCTCTTTGTTCTTTTTCCACTACAATGTAAGAAGAACTACTACTGTCCCACCATCATCATTTCCCACCAAGAAATCGTTACAAGTTTGTTTACTGCACCTGTCTCCGTCAAAGAGGAGTTATGTTCTATTGTATTGCTTGAAATTGTATTACAACTCACTCCCCATATTTATCAAAAATGCTAGAGAAATTCATGATCATTTCTTAATTTTTAAAATTTTGCCATTAGGTACAACCGTTAGATTACATGCATTTTATCTCTTGACTTTTGTTTTCAGGAACTAAAGATTAAAATATATACCAATTTTAATGTTAGTGAAATTTACGTGTCACATTTATATTACAAGTTCTTATTTGAGTTTCTGAAGTACAATTGCATATTATCTGTCTAATTAAAGCTCATATCCATCGAATGCCATAGTCAAATTTTCAAATGAATGTGGGTGACACCCAATAAGAAACATGAGAATGCAACATTTTCTTCATCTTCTTCTTCTCTCTTATGTTTTTCTTCTCTATTTTATTTTATTTAAAAAAAATAAAAATAGAGGACTACCTAATTAATTATCTTATAATTTTTTTTGGTGATATTATAATTACGATGGACGGTTAAAAAAATTTACTGCCAAAAGGAAGGGAAGTTATATTTCCTCTTGCTTTATTTTACGTTTTATTCTTCCACATATGAACAGAATAAAGAAAATTATCTAAAAGCGAAGAAAATGATTTTACATTTCACTTTTTCTTTCTTTTCTTCGTTCCTCTCTTCATGAGTGCTCCTTTGTGTGCTAACTTCAAGCGAATGGATGGACAAATGATGAACACAATTAACTACAGTTAAGTTAAATGATTGGTGGCATGAAAGAATCCACATACCTCATGCTGTAATGCCTTTGTTAGAGTGATCCTTTTTTCTTTTCTTTTTTCCTTAGTGGCCTGCAGTAAAACAAGACTGTGCTTTAAATTATTAAAACCAATCACATTCTATTCTCCCCACTTAGGACATCGACATGTTTTAAAGTATGTATGATTACCTAATGGTGACCATGACATTAGCATCTCCCTCCAACAAATATATATATTATTAAGCCATTGATCGATTGGAGGACACCTTAAATGTAAGCTACCGAACTCTTTTGAATTTCTTTATCTTCTTAATATAGTATTATTATAATAGACTTATTTTGTTAGTGCCGGGGCACAATTTTTCGATGGAAAACTGAGAATATGAAACAATTGTAAAAACAATTTTCCAACACAACACTTCTAGGAAGGTTGTGCAAGTATAACGAAGATCTAAAAAGATATCGTTATGATATTACGAGAATCTAAAAAGATTTCGTAATCCGCAGCAACGTATGATATACGAGAATCTAAAAAGATTACGTAATCACAGTAGCGAAGAAGATGACAGGCGAAAGGTGGAAGATGGCCTGCTGGGGTGAATGATCACCGTTGCTCAAAGCTTTATTCGCCCTACACGAACAGCTTCCAGGAACCAGCAAGTTCGTCGGAGAACTTGGAACACTCCTGCTCTTCTGACTCCTCGGATGGACACGAACTCCCGTGCAAGAGCAACGCTGGTGCGGCGCCTTTCCTCTCTCTCTCGAAGGCTGCTAGACGAACAGAACTGTGTTAAAGAACACGTCTGAATTCTCTGTTTACTTGTGTTAAAGAACACTTCGTAAACTTTCTGTGGTGGCCTCTCTTTTTCTTCTGTATCTCAGCCTTGAGAGAGAGGATGCCTTATATAGGCCCTACAACAACTGGTCGGTTGCCACAAAGTTAGGGACGTGGTAATAACCACCCCGAACATGTAGCAACCGTCCAGAACATGCAAACGCACGTTCTGCTGCCAACTGCGCACATCCAGCGCTCTTTGCACTCTGCGCGACAGAGTGCGTACTGAACTGCGCACACTGCGTGCACTGCACGCACTGCGCACGCAGCGCAACCAGCGCAACCCGAGCAACCCTGAGCAACCCAGCGCACCCAAGCGCAACCTGAGCTTAACCTGGGCGCGCACCTGGGCAGCGCACCTGGGCAGCACAACTGGGCTTGCGCAACTGGGCAGCGCAACGTGGCAGCGCAAGTGGCTCGTGCAACGCGCGCAACTAAAGCGCACTATGCGCCTAGCGACGATGCTGACGTGCTAAGTGCAAAGTGCGCCAACAAAATGCCACATTACGCCTCATGAGCCCATGTGCCCGAGTCCGAGTTCGAGTCCGAGTCCGAGTCCGAGTCGCTATGCCCCTACGGGGCTTAGCTCCCATGGAAATGAATTTCCCAAGAGCAAAAAGCATGAATGCTTTTTTTGTTGATTTAGCCTTTTTACCATTAGAAAAATAACCCCACATGGCACACCCATGTGCACCTCCACACCACATGTGCATCTCTAAAATAGGAAAGCTATTATATAGAGATACAACTCCTTTGGTCTAGCCGATGTGGGACTAAAATTCACTTAGAAAAAGTCCAAACTCCAACAATCCCCTACATATCTCTATATATATACGGGTATAAGTGTTCCCCACAGTAACTGTCCATCATGTATTAGGAGAGATGTCGCTTACGACTTGAATCTTCCCGTGTGGGTCAAAAATCAAACTATAATACAAGAATGGACTAAGCCTTGAATTCTGCATCATAGCTGAAATTCTTTCCACTCACATAATGTAGTTACATGTGCTTCTGGCTACACATTAAAGGTCCTGTGCCAACCTGGTTTCAGTGTATAATTTTGGACGTCTACAAGTTTACCCTCAAGAGACGGCCTGATATCTCTTTGTCCATACACTATAGGTGAGTTCATTATAAAGAGACATGACATGAAGCGCTTTGCGCTTCCCTTGCGGTGCTACGCCGCTATGACATGGCTTAAAGTCGAGGCCTTACCCCGTACCGGGAACCTCATCGTAGTGTCATACTACTGTAGCATGAGGCATCCGCCTCTTTGTAGTGCCAAACTACCCAGCATGAAGCCTTAGGCTCCCTTGCGGTGTTACCCCGCAACGACATGGCTTGCTAGGTCGAGGCTTTATCCCTAACCGGGTACCTCATGGTGGTGTCGTGCCACTGTAACATGAGGAACTCCTCCTCTTTGTAGTGCTGACTATACCCCTCTTTATTTTTAACATACAGCATTAGGCTAACTGCCTATTTGCGGTGGTACACCGCAGTGACTTGGCCTGCAAAGCCGAGGCTTTATCCTATTCCTGGGCAGCACCCTACATATAGGAACCTCATCGTGGAGTCACCCCACTGTAGCATGGAGTTTCACTCCTTGTAGTACTGCTCTACCGTGCTTCCTGTAAAGCACACCAGGCATTCACTCTTTCTGAGAACTCATTAAGGCAATTAAGCCAACCTTCCCACATGAACCATTTTCCGCAGAAAACAACAGTAGACAACAGTGGTTATAGGTCCGTAACCTCTCCATGCCCAATAGAACATGTACCCACCGTTCCTGATATTCTTCCGATTAGTGGTCCTCCCTTGAACCAAAAGCTAGATGCCTAGTAGATAAATCTTTGAACTAATAACATAAAACTTTATGGTAGGAATACAATAATACAATATCATAATGCCTTCAAGCCCATTTTACAAGCTGTGTCATCGACCAGCTGGCACTTGAGGCCCTTGGTGAACGGATCCGCCAGGTTCTCCTGACTCCGAACATCAATCACTGTAATAACACCTCTCTTGATAAGATCGTGTACTGCCCTGTGCTTCAACCGCACAGTCCTCTTTTTTTCGTTGAAGAGGTCATTTGATGCTACCGCCGCAGTCGCCTGGTTGTCGCAGTATATCGGTATCGCCGGTATTTGCGCCCCAACCATTGGAAGATCATACATGAGCTCCCGAAGCCATTCTGCTTCCTCGGCTGCGGTATCAAGTACAAAGAACTCAGATTCCATGGATGACCGCGAGAGCATAGTCTGCTTCTTCGACTTCCACGATATAGCAGCACCACCTATTGTGAAAATGAATCCACCTGTGGACCTCTCGCTCTCCACCTCTGAGTACCAGCTGGCATCACTGAAGCCTTCCACTACCGGCAGATCTCCGCTGTAGTACAGTACATATGTCTGAGTCTTCTTGAGATATCTCATAACCCGTTTCACAGCTTTCCAGTGTTCAGTACCTGGGTTGCTCGTGAAACGACTCAGCATTCCCACGGCGAAAGCTATATCAGGCCTTGTGGCAGTAGTAGCATACATCAAACTTCCTATTACGCTTGCATACTCCAGCTGCCTGTCGCTCTCCCCTGAATTAGGTTTCAGCTTCAGATCATACCTGTACGGCGTATCGATCCCTGGAAGATCCCGATACCCATAACGAGTGATCATTTTCTCAATATAATGAGACTGTGACAGCACTAGTCCAGTGTCTGTCCGGATGATCTTGATCCCTAAGATCACATCAGCTTCTCCCAAGTCCTTCAAACTGAACTTGCTTGAGATAAATTTCTTTGTCTCCGTGACACAGCTGATATCCGTACCTAGGATAAGCATGTCGTCCACATACAGACAAACGATCATACCTCTTCCATCAGCGAACTTCATGTAAAGATACTTGTCCGTATCGCTGACCATGTAGCCATTTGACCTTATAACTTTGTCAAATTTCTCATGCCACATCTTGGGAGCCTGTTTAAGACCGTACAAAGATTTTATCAACTTGCAGACTTTGTCTTCAAGACCCCTGATGACAAATCCCTCTGCTGTTGCATGTAAATTTCTTCGGTCAGCTCACCATTTAGGAAAGCCGTATTCACATCCATCTGATGTATCACCATCTTATGTATTGCTGCGAGAGCAATCCACATTCTGATGGTGGTCATCCGGGCTACTGGAGCATATGTGTCAAAATAGTCAATCCCCTGCTTCTGAGAAAACCCCTTGGCTACCAACCTAGCCTTGAACTTGTCAATAGTTTCGTCTGCTTTCATCTTCTTCTTGAAGATCCATTTGCATCCGATGGGGTTCGCTCCTTCAGGAAGATCAACCAACACCCAAGTGTTATTTGAGGTGATAGAATCAATTTCATTGTCAATCGCCTCCTTCCATAAAATCGCATCTCTGGTCTTCATCGCCTCATCATAGGTAAGCGGATCAGCTTCCACATGATAGGTGACAAAGTCACTTTCGAAGTCCTTCGGCCTCCTCACACGCTTAGCTGACGGCTCAGCATGTTCTGGTTCAACCGTTGTTTCAACAACAACATCTTCTTAGACCACATCTTCATTGAAGACTTCAGTTTCTTGCGCACCCTCATTATTCTCCGAAACATCCGGAAGAACAATATTCTTGTGCCTTGCAAATTTGTCTTCAAAATATTCTACGTCGCGAGATTCAATGATATGATTTGACTCAATATCAAGAAATCTTCGAGCATCACTCTTTTCGGCATACCCCAAGAAGATCGTCTTAGTAGTCCTTGTCCCAAGCTTCTGAATCTTCAGATCTGGAAGCTTGACATATGCCAGACACCCCCACACTCGAATAACATTCAAGTTAGGTCTGACTTTGAACCAGAGTTCATGAGGAGTAATGTCAGAAGTTGCATGAGGCACTCTATTTAGAATAAAAGTGGCCGTCAATGCAGCTTCTCCCCAGTAGCACTTAGGAAGGCCAACAGTCAACAACATTGAGTTAATCATTTCTGTTAACATTCTGTTCTTCCTCTCTGCTACTCCGTTTGATTGAGGAGAGTACGGAGCCATTGTCTCATTGACAATTCCATGTTCTTTGCAGAATGATGCGAATTCATGAGACCTGTACTCCCCACCTCGATCACTTCTTATTCTTTTGAGTTGTTGTCCAGTCTGCCGCTTAACTTCGGCTCTGAACTCCTTGAACTTCTCGAATGCTTCATCTTTAGCCTTCAGCAAGTAGACGAATACATACTTTGAGAAGTCATCGATGAAGGTTATGAAATACTTCATCCTGGCCTTTGTAGAGAACTGTTTGAAATCACAGATATCGGAGTATACCAACTCCAGAAGATCTGTACTTTGATTAACCCGAGGAAAGGGTTTCCTTGTGATCTTTGTTTGAGCACAAACTTCACATTTCTCTAACTTACCCCCATACTTGGAGATAAGTCCTAGATCAGACATTCTGTTTATTCATTTACAATGAACATGTCCTAGCCTATTATGCCACAACTCAAGAGTATAAGCAGAATGAGTGACTTCATTAATTACATTAATTACATTGGACTGATTTACAAGCTGAATCTTGAACATTCCTTCGGTATAAAAATCTTTTCCGAAATATGCTTCCTTGATAGACATCACCATCTGGCCTGTATTGATGTCCATCCTGAGGCCTGCATTGCAGAGTAGGCCTCCCGAGATCAGGTTCTTGGCGATAGCAGGTACGTGCTTCACGCCTTGAAGCGTCAAAGACTTCCCCAAAGTCGGCTTCAACACTACCATCCCGATCCCGAGCACTTCAGCTTGTGCCTAGTTCGCCATCATAACCACTTCAGAAGTAGGGGTGTAGGTGGTGAACCACTCCTTACTGGAGCAGACATGGCAGGAGGCTCCAGTGTCTACCCACCAGTCAGAGTCAGTCCTTACTGCATCAACCTGTACAATCATAGCAACTACGTCAGTGATCATTGATACCTTACTAGGCTCTCCTTGCTCTGATTGCTTGGTCTTTGCTTTGCACTCATTCTTAAAGTGGCCCTTCTTGCCACACTTGAAGCAAGGCATCTGAGACTTTGGCTTCTTTTTTTTTTTTATAGAAGATCCCTTGACCTTCAGATTGTCAGGGTCCTTCTTCTTGCTGTGAGAAGCCGCCTGCTTTCCCTTTGGTTCCTTGGTATGAACCAGATTGGCGTTAGCCAATTGCTTGGACAGTGTGTCCACCTTCAATTGAGCCCGCATCTGGTCCTCAACATAGATTTTTTGTAAGAGATCTTCAAGGCTAATCTCTAACTTCTTCCTATGCATGTTTGCATAGAACTTACTCCACCCAGCGGGGAGCTTTGAGAGAATCCCTCAAACAAAAAACTTGTCAGGGAGGGGCATCGCCTCATCTTCCAACTTTTGTCGCAGCTTCAAAAATTCTTTCACCTGCAGCAGCATGGACTTCTCGTCCTCAAAGAGCCATTTATGATATTTTTCAACCACAAATATCTTGCTCCTGTTTTTATCTTCTTCGTACAGTTTTTCCAGAGACTCCCATATGTCTCTGGCAATTGTCTTCTTATTGTAGAATTCTGCTAGGGAATCCTCCATAGCATTCAGGATAAGCAACCTGCAAATGCTATTCTTCCTTCTCCACTTGGCCTGAAGTTTAGTAGCCGCAGTGATCGCGGCAGCAGACCCAGTATCTGGAATAGTAGGTTCCTCTTCAAGCAACACGTGATCAACGTCTCTGAGTTGAAGAGTGAGATAAACCTTCCTCTTCCAGACTTGATAATGCTCTCCATCAAACTTTTCTAACTTACAAAAGTCAGTATTGAGGAGTGAAGCATTAATGTTTTGCATCGTAGCAATAAAGCTTTGGGATTGTTAGTGCCGGGGCACAATTTTTCGATAGAAAACTGAGAATATGAAACAATCGTAAAAACAATGTTCCAACACAACACTTCTAGGAAGGTTGTGCAAGTATAACGAAGATCTAAAAAGATATCGTTATGATATTACGAGAATCTAAAAAGATTTCGTAATCCACATCAATGCATGATATACGAGAATCTAAAAAGATTACGTAATCACAGTAGCGAAGAAGATGATAGGCGAAAGGTGGAAGATGGCCTGCTGGGGTGAATGATCACCGTTGCTCAAAGCTTTATTCGCCCTACACGAACAGCTTCCAGGAACCAGCAAGTTCGTCGGAGAACTTGGAACACTCCTGCTCTTCTGACTCCTCGGATGGACACGAACTCCCGTGCAAGAGCAACGCTGGTGCGGCGTCTTTTCTCTCTCTCTCGAAGGCTGCTGGACGAACAGAACTGTGTTAAAGAACACGTCTGAATTCTCTGTTTACTTGTGCTAAAGAATACTTCGTAAACTTTCTATGGTGGCCTCTCTTTTTCTTCTATATCTCAGCCTTGAGAGAGAGGATGCCTTATATAGGTCCTGCAGCAATTGGTCGGTTGCCACAAAGTTAGGGACGTGGTAATAACCACCCCGAACATGTAGCAATCGCCCAGAACATGCAAACGTACGTTCTGCTGCCAACTGCGCACATCCAGCGCTCCTTGAACTCTGCGCGACAGAGCGCGCACTGAACTGCGCACACTGCGCGCACTACACGTACTGCGCATACTGCGCACGCTGTGCACGCAGCGCAACCAGCGCAACCCGAGCAACCCGTGCAACCCTGCGCAATCCAGCGCACCCAAGCGCAACCTGAGTGCAACCTGGGCGCGCACCTGGGCAGCGCAACTGGGCTTGCGCAACTGGGCATGCACAACTGGGCAGCGTAACGTGGCAGTACAAGTGGCTCGCGCAACGAGCACAACTAAAGTACACTATGCGCCTAGCGACGATGCTGACGTGCTAAGTACAAAGTGCGCCAACAAAATACCACATTACGCCTCATGAGCCCATGAGCCCGAGTCCGAGTTCGAGTCCGAGTCCGAGTCGCTAAGCCCCTACGGGGCTTAGCTCCCATGGAAATGAATTTCCCAAGAGCAAAAAGCATGAATGCTTTTATTGTTGATTTAGCCTTTTTCCCATTAGAAAAATAACCCCACATGGCACACCCATGTGCACCTCCACACCACATGTGCATCTCTAAAATAGGAAAGCTATTATATAGAGATATAACTCCTTTGGTCTAGCCGATATGGGACTAAAATTCACTTAGAAAAAGACCAAACTCCAACATATTTTTCATCCCGAATTTGCATGATTCATGTGGCATTCTTCGTAATTGTGTAAAATAAAGGATATTATAGTGTATAAACAATTCTACCCTATTCTATTATGGCCTTTACTAAATAAAAAACACACACACACACATATAAAAATAATAATAATAATAATAATAATAATAATAATAATAATAATAATAATAATAATAATAATAATAATAATAATAATAATATGGGTAAAGTATAAAAAATCTTTCGTTAGATTTCCGCTTTTTGCACTAAAAGATCCTATGCTCTTAAAATACCTACAAGTTTAAAATCTGCTCATTTTGTCCATTTTCGTTAACTGCTGTAAGTGGGGTATGTAATGACCATTTTACCCCTCCTTCACTCTCTTCCTCCCTCTCTTCGGTGGTACGGAGAGGAGGAGGAGAGGGGCGGGGAGGAGGAAGAGGGCTGGCCGGAGTGAAGAGAGGGGCTGAGGGGGGTATAACGCCCCAGTCCCAAAATACGTAGGACTAGGAACGTAGACATGCCAGCTGTATTCATACGAAGTATACTCCAATATATGAAAGCCTCGTATAAATATATAAGCTGTAAAATGCAGTAGAACCATAACTAATCTCATCAACACAAGATAAATAAATAAAAATATCATATAATGAGAATGAATTTGTCTTGATACAATATGTTGGGCGGAGACAAATCCACTACCAACAAGTAAAGGAAAATACATGATAGAATAAATGATTTTGGCGAGCGAAGCGAAGACGATCTAAGTGGAATCATCCTCGAAGTAGTAGTGACGATCATGGCCACGGATAGAGCACCTGCGAAAGACAATGGCACACACCTGGGGAGATAACTAGGTCCTCAGAGGGACATAACAAGACACATAATATCATGCCATATAAACTGAATAAATATTGCTCAAATAAATAAGTCAATCAAATTATAATATGGTCCAATACGCACCTACTGAACGAGCGTACCATCCACCCAACCAAACAAGGACAGGAGATGGTAAACTAATTCACGGTGACGTATCTTTCCATGCCATGAATCCAATATGGTATCCAGACCCCAACAAGGTTCAATACCTACTCCTCGAAGTAGTAAGTCACACCTACAACCAAACAAGGACAAGATGTGACAAACTATTCCGTGACAAGTTATTGTTCCAAGCCACGGTCAGATATAAGTACTCAAACCAAAAGTACTCGTACCTAACGGATAAAGGTAGCCTACCATTCTAAGTGATATGTAGTTAAGAACAATCCTTTCTACGTATGGGCCCTGGCTGAATATGGTCGGCATAGTCCCCCCTTGGGGCACTAGAGGCCCAATCAATAAGAGCATGACGTTCCGCAGAATCGTCAGTGGCCGTCAGTAATCATGGGTCAACAACCCCGTATCTCCAGCGGAGAATTCGGGTCACAAGGAAAAGTGCATCGAAGCCCATATGCTAAGAAATTGTCCTCCCCGCCCAATGCCTACGGTGTTGTATCCACAACACAAAACCACTATAACCGCTAAGTCAAACTAGCATGCAATCTCTATTAGCGGTTATTCCTATCGCATGGCTTGTACGTACTGGTGGCCAGCCAATCACGCACTTTCGTCTTCTACATACGACACACAACTTCGTGTTACAACGTGTCAAGGCCAATGAATGCAACTAACAAGGTGGTCTCTTAAATCTAGGTTTAATTTGTAAGAAAATAATACACAACAGGAAATATAAATGAACAGTAAGTTCTAACAGGTATGCCATGTATCACAGTTTATTTTGCATAAAGAAAATAAATAATGCATGAAATATGAGCTAAAATAATTAAACAGCAAATGGCAAGGTGTCTTGCCTAGTAGGACGCCTGGTGTGCTGCGATAATCATGGTGACATGAACTGCGACTTTGGTGTAACAACTACACAAGGGAACCTCTGTTTATGGCACGGACAGTTCCATTGGGTTCAGAAGGGTCAAATTAGTTAAGGTGAACATAAGGTAGTCTCGAAATGGGCGAAGGAATAGGAAAAATAGGACTGGTTACGGACATGGAAAAATCAAAAAATTAATGGATAGATATTATATATACAAATTTTTAGAAAAATATTTATAATTCTTGAAAATATATTTTTATTTAGAATAGTTTTGGATATATATATATATATATATATATATATATATATATATATATATATATATATATATATATATATATATATATATATATTTTATATATATATATATATATATATATATATATATATATAAATAAAAATGCCTTAAGGCAAAACTCTAAGTTGTCAAAATACAATTTTAGGTAGAAATATATATATATATATATATATATATATATATATATATATATATATATATATATATATATATATATATATATATATATTTATATATTTTTGGTCAAAATATTTCTAGATAAAATATCAATAATCCAGAAAATTTGTTTATGGTTTTAAAATAGTTTTTTAAAATATACTAAGTTAAATATAGTATTTATACATTTTTACTAGATAATTTTGAAAATATTTGATAACCACGATAAAATATCAAAACCACTTATTTATAATAATAACCAAAATAATCGTAAAACTTAGCACTGTAAAAGTAATAAAACTAAAAATAATATATCTACATATTTTGACAATTACGTAATATATTTGTATATAAAATACTTTAATGACACTATATAGTAGTTATACCTAGTAAAATATGTAGACTATAATATACCTTGCAAATTACAGGAAACCTAATAATTCAAATCAAATATGTTCTATTTTACAAGTATTAATAATATCAATTTCTAACGGAATAATACTAATTACTATTAATATAATAATTCTAAATAAAAAACAAAACAACAAAAACAAAAAAAATAATAAATAATAAAAAAAATCAAAATAATAGGACAAACCGCAGCTGCTCCAGTGATTAGAAAGAAGGAGAGAGAGAGAGAGAGAGAAAGAGCTGAGAAGTCGGGAGAGGGAGAGAGAAAGGAGAGGGTGAAGTGAGAGATCGAGAGAGATGAAGGGTAATCGAAAGGGGGTCGGTGATCGGACCGGCGCAGCGGAGGTGACGCAGGCGGCGGGTGATTGCCGGAGTCGCCGGGATCGGTGTCAAAGGGCGGCGGATCTGGAGGGTTTTAGTCGGGCGGCGGAGAATGGGCACGGTGAGGGGAGTACGGCTGCGAGGGTTGGCGAGCTCGGCCGGTCGGCATCGGCGCTCGAGGGTGGAGGAGGCGGCCGCTGTGCGCCTGCGGTGGAAGCTGACGCGCTCGCGTCGGCGCGGTCGACGCGGCGGCGGAGGGGGTTGGTCGTGGACAGCGGTCGCGGCGCCGGAGCGCTGTACGATGGATCGTCGGGGACAGGCGGATCCGGCCGGTGGTCGAAGCTTCGGCCACGACGAGGGGCGGTGCTCGACAGGTGAGTTCGAGTTTCTCTATTTGGTGATGGTGGTTGTTTTATTTGTGAGGAGTTTTTTGGTAGTGGGTTGGCCCTGGCCGGAGTTGGCTACGGCGGTAGCTGGGACTGTGGTGACGGGGGTCATGATGGTGGTAATGGGTCTAGTGGCAGTGGTGGTTATGATGATGGCCGTGGTGGTGGCGGTGTTACTGATGGTGGTGGCGGAGCTGCCACGGCAGTGGCCGCGGTGGCGGTTGGTTTGGTCGGTGGTGGTCATGGCGTGGGCGGTTCTGGCTGATGGTGGCGGGGGAGATGGTGTGGTCGAAAAGATCGATTTGGGGTTGGCTCGGCCATTGCCGTGGTGGTCGGATGGCAACGGTGGTTGCGGGATAGGGAGGTCGATGGGGGAACGGAAGGTATCCGGTGGTCGGTGTGGCAGACGCGAGCTGGGATGGGATTTAGAATTTA
>JANAVB010010199.1:22335590-22353090 GCA_029216955.1 Iris pallida
TCCTCACCTCATCAGCGACGCAAACAACATCCAGCTGGATCTCCCTCCGTCCGAGCAAGAAATGAAAGACGCGGTATGGGCCCTGGATTCCCACAGTACGCCTGTCCAGACGGATTCTCGGGGTCTTCTTTAGAGGGTGTTGGGATATCATTAAGAAGGACATCCATGAAGCGGCAACGGCCTTCTTCCAGGGAGAAACCTACCCTAAAGCCATATCATCCGCCAACCTGATCCTCATCCCGAAAAAGGACAACCCCGACACATTTCAAGATTTTTGGCCCATTAGTCTGTGCACCTTCACCAACAAGATCATATCAAAGATTATCGCATCTCGTATGTCGGAATTGCTCCCAAAGAACATTTTCGAGGAACAAACCGGCTTCGTCAGAGGCAGAAACATCTAGGATAACATCATGCTTGCCCACGAGTTAATCACCTGCATGAAACTCCCCGCTAGAGGTGGAAACCTTGCAATCAAACTGGACATGGAAAAAGCTTATGATAGGGTGGATTGGCAATTCATGATTTGGGTCCTCAGAGGGTTTGGCTTTTCGGAATCCTGGATCAATATCATCTGGAGATCGGTCAACAACTCGTGGTTCTCTACGGTTATGAATGGTCAAGGAGATGGATTCCTCAAATCGAGTCACAGAATCAGGCAAGGAGACCCTTTATCATCCACCATATTCATCATTACAAGGATGCCCTGAGCAGAAATCTGAACAAGATGACCAGCACCCCGAACTTTCAGCACTTCCACACCGTCAGCAGGTGCCCGATTATCACTCACCTTGCCTATGCTGATGACATCCTCATTTTCACCTCCGGTGATGTCGGGTCAGTGGAGGTGGTCCACAACACCCTTTAAAGATATGCCTCTTGCTCTGGCCAGAAGGTTAATCCCAAGAAGAGTGTCTTCTACGCCTACTACAACATCAAAAGAAAGAAAGCGACTTGCATTTCCAACATCACCTTATTCTCCATCAGTCACCCACTATTTCAATACCTCGGATGCCCTCTTGTGTACGACAGATCTAACGCCGATATCTTCGAAGACCTCATCAACAAAATCAGAAAGAAACTGGAGGGGTGACACAATGCAACTCTATCTCCGGGTGGCTAGTTGATCCTCATTAAATACGTTCTCACATCCATCCCCATATACACTCTTGCTGCTTGCTCACCTCCCAAGAACGTGTTCACCTCGATCAAAAGCACCATCAGCAACTTTTTTGGGGGCACAGTGATGGCCACATCAAGCATAATTGGGCGAGCTGGGACACAATTAATGGCTAAACCTACTGAGGAGGGGGGTTTGGGCTTTATGAAACTTTCTCATATCACTGACGCCTTCTCGATGAAGCTATGGTGGAAGCTTCGTACGAGTAGAAATTTATGGTCGAGATTCATGAAGGCCAGATACTTCAAGCATATTCACCCGTCCCAGGCGACCGCCAACTGCAGATCCTCCGCGGCTTGGAGGCGCATCATCAACGATTATACTTTAGATGAGCCAGAATTCGTCTGCATCTAGGAGACAGAGAGTCCTCAACTTTCCTTGAACGGTGGGCGGGTGAAACCTTGCTTACCAACCTACCAGAGAACAACAGGATTAGGGACCTTTGGGATGCGCCCAGCAACGACTGGGATTGGGACAAAATTTGTGAATAGGCCGGAGATGCAGTGGAAGAGCCCATCCGGCGATTGGCATAAAGATCAGCTCGGAAGAAGAAGAGCTACGATGGTCGTCTAGTCCGACAGGCGAATTCTCTGTAAGTTCGGCTAGACAGCTGGCTCACAGTTATGGGACGCCCACACCGATCACCGCTGCCTTCTGGCAGACGTGCATCCCAAAGAAGTGGTCCATCCTGATTTGGAGAGCCACCAGAAAGAAGTTACCGACCGACGACATAATGCACTCTATTGGATTCAACTTAGCCTCTTCCTGTAATTGTTGTGCTGAACGTCAGACGGAAACCATCGACCATATCTTCTGCCTGGGGGATCTCCCTGTACAGGTCTGGTCAGCGCTATCCCAGCGTTGCAGACAGGCACAGAAGGGAGGGCGCCTCCCTATTCTATTAGCTAGATGGAAGTTTGCCTCCCACGATCATCGTAGCGGCTGCGGCCACATGGGTATTATGGAAGAATCGTAACAAGGCAAGATACGAAGGCCACCAGTTCAACGCGAAGATGCTCATTCGGGAGGTGATCAGGCAGTACCGTAAGATCAGGGGCGTCTGCTCGCATGGCCACACCAATTTTTGTGAGTCTATCCTCGGTTAGGCCACTGTTTAGATTTTGTGTTTTGTTGGTATACTTGTATAGGCATTGGCATTTTGTGCCTTAAGGTATACTGTACAGGCTGCGGCATTTTGAACCTCTACTGAATAAAATGAGGGTTCTTTAATACACACACACACACACACACACACACACACACACACACACACACACACACACACACACACACATATATATATATATATATTTTTAATACATACACACACACACACACACACACACACACACACACACACATATATATATATATATATTTTTAATACATACACACACACACACACACACACACACACATATATATATATATATATATATATATATATATATATATATATATATATATATATAGCTCATATGGGATGAGGCCACAGGCGGGTGCGCCTCTCCTCGCCACTCCGCCCCCCCGCCCCGGTCGGCATCTGGTGGTTTGGCTGGCCAGTTGGCCTCCCCGGCCCGGCCACGCCCTTTGGAGTTTTTGTCCCTCTGGGAGGCCTCCCCGCCTCCCCAGGCTGCCCGGGCGCCGCCTGGCCCTCCCCCAGTGGGGCTCCCCCCTCATCTCGCCGGCTCCCCGCCGTGTGGCCTCCCGCACTTCCCAACCCCCTTCCTCCCTCATCCCCGTTGGCGTCGTCGTCCTCGTCGGCAGTGGAGCCACCGGTCCAGGCGAGCCCCTGCTGCAGATCCGCCTACGCCCAGTCAGTCACCCCCTCCCCTAGCCGCCCCTTCCGCTGGATGCGTCTCCTCCGACGCTCCCATCCCCGGTGTGGCCACCTCTCGCAGCTCCCCTATCATGGCCGGCGCCTCCTACTGCAGCGGAGATCCCTTCCAACTCGAAGGCGACCGGTTTCCTAACCCTTAGGTGGCCGGCGCCCCTTCCTGCTACCGGAGGCGCTGGCACGGTCCCTGCCCCCTCGTTGGCGATCCCTCCAGCATCGGAGCCTCCCCCATTGTGGGCTATGGTAGCCGTGCATCTGCCCGCGAGCCCGATCCCGGCCACCGTGCTGTGGCCCTCCTGCAGGCTTTGGTCAGCGGCTCCTTTCCTAAGGTGGCGCAGCCCTCTGCCCCCGTTGAGCTCAGGCTCTCTCTCTGCCGCATGCTGGCGGACCCCTCCCCCAGCAGGCGGTAGGCCTGCAGCCGCCCGGAGGTCGAGCCCCTGCTCCCTCCCTCCGGCGGCCCAATCGTTTCCCTTTTCTTCCCATGCCGGCGGGCCGCGCTCTCCTGTGCACGCCGCCCTGCCGCCTGCGTCAACCCCTCCGGGTTGGCTCCCCGGACCTTCCCCTCTGTGTCAACCCCGCCTGTGCCAACCCCCTCCGGGTTAGCCTTCTCCCGCCGGAGCCCCCTGGCCTCGGCCACCGGCACACCGTCAGCGTCCCGGCCCCCTCCGCGCTGGAACCCTCTCCCCTCCGCCTGCGTCAACTTCCTCGTTTTGCGTTCCCCCTCCCTCGGGCCGTGCACCCCACCGCCCCTCGGGCTGAGAGCCCAACGTCTCGGACAGTGTACCACCTGGAGACGTGTGCCCTCCTTGGGTTGCGTCCCCCTCCCGCTCTGATTTTGGGCCGTGCGCCCATTCGGGCAGAGCCCCACGCCAATTCGAAATTTCAAAATTTTTGCAATTTTGAAATTTTGAAATTCAGGTTTCGAAATTTCAAAATTTTATTTCGATAATTTCAAAATTTCGGCTCCCAAAATTTTGGAATTTCGCTATTGAACCTTTGTATTTCCGACCTTGTCCATCAGGGTCTGTTTTATGTTTGTCGGTCCTGTACCCGCCTGTATCGCTCTTTATGAGCCACCCTTTATTTCAATAAAATGTCGTTGGTTAAATATATATATATTATATATATATATATATATATGGGGCGGCTTGGTGGTTTGCCTACGACCCTCGGGCCAAGCGGTGGCTGGGTGTCTTTGACACGGCCGCTTGGTTTTTGAAATATATATATATATATATATATATATATATATATATATATATATATATATATATATATATATATATATATATCTTTTTGGGCGATGATGAGCCTGGCCTGTGCGATGCGGGGCATCCACAACGTCGGAAGACTGACGAAAAATGGCCACGATCTATGCTGGCGTGGGACAGAATGGGGCGCCCCGTGCATAAAAACTCATCAGCTAGGACATCGCACGGGCGGTCGATGACCGGCACCATTCTACCACGGGTATAAACGACGGCTGACCATGCGGCCCGTCGTGCGGTGCCCAATGGTCATCGAAAAGACGTCGTAAGGGCGTCGTGCGCGTAGAACGGCTGGCTGGATGGAACCAGCTGTCGTAGGCATCGTGAGGACGTCGGGGCGCCTTCGCCGTCGGGGGCTAAGCGAGGCGTTGAGTTGCTGGCGTCGAATGACGTCGGCCATCCTGTGAGGCTATGGAGCATACGAAGTGCGCGAGACGTACGTGCCGGGCAATGATGAAAAAGCCAGTACGGACAGGATCTGCACGAAGAGTCTGAAGCGACACGACGACCGGCTAAAAATTGGGAGCCGGGAGACACGATTTAACTGTGCTCGCACGTGCTGGAGAAAAAAGAAAAAAATAAGAAAAAAAGATATATATATATAATATATATATATATATATATATATATAATATATATATATAATATATATATATATATATATATATATATATATATTAAAATATATATATATATATATATATATATATATATATATATATATATATATATATATATATATATTTGAAAGAACCCCCTCCTTCTATTAAACAAGGCTCAAAATGCCGAAGCCTAACCACGTATACAGGGCTAAGAAGACGAAGCCTATACAAGTATACTAACAAAATGGGTTAAGAGGGGGCGGGGCAACTCGACCACCAAGAGCTAGGAGTGGATCGAGTACCAGAATGCTCTCAGACTATGGGAGCAAAGGGTGCTCCTTTTGCGGCATTGGAGAAAGATTTCCCAGATGAGTTGGTCGGCTAAGTATTGGTGGCCTTCATATCTCACCTTGTTACGATTTTTCCAAATCGCCCATGTTGCGGCCGTTGCGACGATCTGGTAGCCGTGGGAAGCCGAACCGCATGAGGCCACCCGGTCATGGAAGCGTCCACCACCCGAAATAATATTGTAGAGCTGGTTAAGGGTCCTCCCGATACTGCCTGGCAGGTTCCCCAGACAGAAGATGTGGTCTATAGTCTCCATCTGCCGGTCGGCGCAGCACGAGCAGGCAGAAGCTAAGATAATCCCCGTATTGTTGAGGATCTCGTCGGTGGGCAGTTTCTTTTTAATGACTCTCCACATGAGGAAGGACCACTTCAATGGAATACAGGTATGCCAATAGCTGACTAAGGTCTGATGTGGCTGCCCGCTCCCCTTGACAGCCTTCCTCGCCGACTTTATCGAGAACATACCGTCGGCCTCAAGCGTCCATCTCAGCACATCGGCCACGCTCCCAAGGCTTAATCCGTGCCGTCGGATGCTGTCAACGGTAGCGTTACCGGACCAACCTCGAATCTTATCCCAGTTCCAGTCATTAGTGCTGGTGCTCCATAGGTCTCTGATCCTACTGTCTCTAGGGGTAACCGTGAGACTCGGGATCAATCTGTCCCCAATCCATCTCTCCTGAAAGAGATTTGAGCCGCCGTCCCCCAGGTGGAGTCTCATTGAAGGCTCGGCGAGGTCGCGACCGATAAGGATACGACGCCAAGCTGCAGAGGATCTGCTGTTGGCAGTGGCCGTTGAAGGGTGGATGTGCTTGAAGTACCTGGCCTTCATAAACTTTTTCCATAAGTTCTTGCTCGTGCAGAGATTCTACCACAATTTTATGGAGAAGGCGTTAACGATGTGAGTGAGTTTGGTAAATTCGAGACCTCCTTCCTCGGTCGATTGGGCCATAGAGTCCCAACTCGCCCAGTGGTGCTTGTCGTGCCCGTCGCTGTGAAAAGAAATTATAAAAGATCTGCTCGATCGAAGAAAGAACCTTCTTGGGCGGGGAGCATGCGGCCAAAGTATGGATTTGGATTGAGGTGAGCACGTGATTGATGAGGATCATCTTGCCGCCTGAGGATAATGTGGCGTTATGCCACCCCTCGAGTTTGTTCCTGATTCTTGTGATCAAGTTCTCGAATATGCTAACGTTGGATCTCCCGTACCCAAGGGGACAATCGAGGTAGTTGAACGGCGGGTGATCCAGAGAGAATGTTGTTAAGTTGGATAGACTGCTGGCCTGCTCTCTTTTGATGTTGTGGTGGGCATAGATAACGCTCTTGGAAGGATTGATCTTCTGACCTGAACATCTAGAGTACCTCTGTAGAGTGTTGTGGACCACTTCTATTGCTCCAACGTCTTCGGCCGAAAAGATGACTAAATCGTCGATGAAAACTAGGTGGATGATAATGGGACATCCACTGGATGTGTGATAGTGCTGGAAGTTCAGAATGTTGACCATGTTGTTAAGGTTCCTACTCAGCGCATCTGCTGCTATGATGAAGACGGTGGAGGATAGAGGGTCACCTTGTCTAACTCCTCGGCTGGATTTAAAGAATCCTCCTGTTTGGCCGTTAATAACTGTGGAGAACCACGAGTTACTGTTGGATCTCCACACTCTGTTGGTCCAAGATTCTGAGAAACCGAATGCCCTGAATACCCAGACCATAAATTGCCAATCCAGTCTGTCATAAGCTTTCTCCATGTCGATTTTGACGGCGATGTTGTCCCCTCTCACTGGAAACTTTATGCAGGTGATTAACTCATGGCCAGCATAATGTTGTCCTTGATGTTCCTCCCTCGAACGAAACTGCTTTGCTCCTCGAAGATGATTTTGGGTAGAATGCTTGCCATTCTGGTGGCAATAATCTTGGAGATGATCTTGTTGGTGAAGGTACAGAGACTGATGGGTCAAAAGTCACGAAAGGACTCCAGATTATCTTTTTTCGGGATCAGGATCAGCTTGGCACTAGAGATGGCTTTGGGGTAAGTGGCTCCTTCGAAGAATGCGATAGCCGCTTCGGTGATGTCCTGCTTGATGATATCCCATCATTTGCAGAATAAGACTCCCGAGAAGCTGTCTGGGCCTGGTGTGCTGTGTTCGTTCTGCGCCTACACAGCGTCTTTCACGTCCTGCTCATTCGGAGGATGCTCTAACTGGGCGTTATCGGTGCCATTAATGAGAAGGGGGATTTGGTCCAGGAAGGGTCTATCTTTGTGGACCGTTTCTTTAGAGAATAATTTGGAGTAGAAATCCGTAGCGGCTGCTTGGATTGCCTTATGGTCTTTAAGGATGTTCTTATTTTTGTCCGCAGTGTGGTGTACCGCGAGCTTCTGTCTGCATCCGTTAATGCAAGCGTAAAAATGTTTCGAGTTTCTGTCCCCTTTGCTATCCCATTTTAGCCTCGCTTTCTGCTTTCAGAATTCTGTCTCCACTTTGAGTCTAAATTTAAGCATGGCCTTGGTGAGGTTCAGGGCTGCCCTGGCCGTCGGAGATCGATCCGCTACAAAAGTGGCTTCGATACGGGTGACATCATCCTCAGCAACCCGAACATCTTAAAAAATGTCCCCATATGCCAGTTTGCTCCAACTGGACAGGGCTTTCCTCGTTGCTTTGAGCTTTTTGCTCACCCGGATAAGGGGATTGGGGGATTCCTCACAGTTCCAAGCCTCCGCAACGATGCCCAAAAATTGAGGGTATTCGGTCCAGAAGTCGAGGAATTGGAAATTCTTTTTGAATGGATTTCTATTGCTTTTGATTTCGACCAGCAGCGGGGTATGGTCAGATTCAGAGGGGTTGAGGTGGGATAGATGGGTGTTAATCCCCATTCCGTGCCACTAGGCGTTCATGAGGGCCCTGTCCAGGCGGGAGTATTGACGACGTTCCCCTTCCTGCATATTGCACCAGGTGAAAGCGTTACCGGTAAACTGGAGGGAGGCAAGATGGGCGTTGAAGATGAAGTTGTTGAAGTCTTGCATGGCCGAACTGGATGGGGGTCTACCTCCGATTTTTTCTGCTCTGCAGGTGATCGCGTTAAAATCGCCAATGCAAAGCCAATGATGGTTGGTGTGGTAGAGGTGGATGTCAAAAAGATCATTCCAAAGGAGTTTTCGCTCAGTAATGTCACAGCTACCTTGGACCGCTGATAGGATGGCTCACTCAGGGAGCATGGGGTATTCTAGCCAGCAGGAAAGGGCCTGCCTGGAGTCCTGGATGACCCTGATGTTGACGTCCTTCGAGCTGATGATCCAAATGTCATTTCTGCCAGCTACAGCTATGGGGAAGCCCATCTGTATCTGGATAAATTTTAATCTTTTGGGGGGATTTTGGGTTCGAGAATAATGAGGATATCGATCTTGTGAATTTTATGGAGGCTAAAAATTCTCCTTAAAGTGGGTTTGTTCGCCAGGCCGTGAACATTCCAAGATAGGATGTTAAGCATTAATGGAGTTGTGGGAGGGTTTTTTGTTCCACTTGGCAGCGGATCTGGTTTGGATGGTTGTGGTTTCGGCAGTGCCAATCCTGACGCTGTCCCCACGTGAGGTTGATGCTACTGACTTATTCCGGGTTGGCAAGTCGTCCGCGGGGTCAATCAATTCCCCAGCAGAATCCAGATTGGGCTCCATGGAATCGCTGGGACTCCCGACCTGTAGCAAAATTTTCTGGAGTGGGTAGCTAGCGGCTTGGACCTGAAGTCCTCTACAAGATTGGTCGGGCCCGAGGATAGCAAGTGCTTCTTCAACTTGGTCTTCGATGGTACGGTTTTGATCAGCGTCGCCAGTGACGGTGATTGCCTCTACCACCTCCAAGTTAGGGGGTTGGGTGATGTATCGATGAGGGCGAGAGTGGGTAGGGGGCATGTCATCTCCGACGGATCTACCGCGTCTCCTGAATCTAGAGTATCAAATTGGTTGGGGAGAGTGAGAGGTTGGGAGTTGAAGGGGACCAAAGCTTTGCTGGGGGGCTCACTTTTGTCTGACTTGCCGTCGTTAGAATCGAATCTAGTGTGCGAGTTCGAAAAGGGTAGAAGGGGTGGCAAGGGTGTCCTCCCCTCTGTATGCATGCTGTCTTTTTGGTCTGTTTTCTTCTTGAGTTCTGGGTGAAGGCGGTGGCAGTGCTTAGGGAGGTGACCTCTCAAATGGCAGTGGTTGCAGTACAAGATATGGTTGTCGTATAAGATTTGTTGGGTGTGGATTTGGTTGCCGAGCTCTATAGTAATAAAATTGGGAGGTTCGAAGTTGAGGTCGAGTTCGACACATATTTTGGCATAGTGGGCCTTGGTGAGATTGCTCGTCTCTGGCGCCGTAGCTACGTACATGCCGAACGAATTAGCGATACGCCTCAGTGCTACTGGAACAAAGCAAATGAGGGGTAAACTGGGTAGGGTTACCCAGGCGGCGACCAACGCTGAGTCTTCTCTGGTACTGAAGCCTGTAGACCACTTGATGATTTTCATCTGGTGGGAATCGATTCTACAAGTGCCTTTGGACCAGACTGTCCTGTGGTCGGGGTCGGTGGAGAGGTGGAGAAGAATATGTTTGGGATCGAGGGGAGCCACTCGGTAATCCGTCGCGAGTTTCCAACTGGCAATTGTTTTCTGCACCCTGGAGAGTTTGGGGCAACCAGTGGAAAAATTAAGGATAAAAGTGTAGAGAAATGAGGATAACAGAGAGGTCAATTCTGAGTCTGAGAAAGGGACCAGAGGCACTAGGGAGTCTTACGGGTACACAATGTCCGGGTGGGTGACATCAGGGAATAGGAGACCCTTGGAGGTCGCTAAGTCCGGGCGCAACTTGGATGCATAGGAACACTGGGACGTACCGGGCGAAGAAGGGTCCCGGGAGACTCCTCCAGGATATTGAGGCGCCGGCAAGGCGGGAACCGGATCGGGGAGGGAGATTAGGGAAGCGGGGTCGGCCGAGGATATGCTGTCGGTGGGGGGAGAGGAGAATGGGGCTGCAGGGGGGTAGGGGTCTGAGGGGGTGGGGAGGGGGCCGTGTCACTCGGCGGTGGAGACGCCGCCTGCTGGCCGGACCAAGCCGGAGTGGGGGGAAGGTAGGCGTCTTGGACCGCCACAGAGGGTTCCCCGGGGTCTGCGCCGACTGGGACCAGTTGGAACTCTGGGATCACGGGGATGAAGGCCACGGGGGTTGGAGCGGACGCGGGAGCCGCGCCTGGCGACGGGCAGGAGGTGGGGGGTGGGGGGGCAACGGAGAGGGTTGCTGAGAAGCAGGGGTAATGGTCTGGAAGGAGGGATGAGGGAAGGAGAGGGAGGCAGCCGCGTAAGGGCCGGGGTACGAGTGGGTTGGGGCATAGCGCTGGGATGGAAGGTGGGGTCCACCCGCGTACGAAGAAGAGGGTGGGGGAAGAACGCAAAGTAGGCTGGGGGATTCACGAGGGAACCAAGAGAATCAGGTTGAGCTCCTACGTAGTACGCAGCGGATGAAGTGGTGAGGGGCCGACCAGAAGTAGGTGGGGAAAAGCCAGGAATATGTGCGACATCATACGCGTAAAGGAGGGTGACTGCCTCGGAAGAAGAGCCGAAAGCTGCGGGCCCGATGGGTCGGGTTATGGGACACCCGAAGCCTGTACTGCAGGGGGTTCCCAACCCGAAAAGAAAGAGGTCCCGTTTAAATTTTGAAAAATGGGTGCGTAGGAGATCGTCGACTGCGTGAAGGCCACCGGGGGGCTCCCATCCCAAGAGAGGGAGGCCTGGGGATCGACGGGCGCAATAAAGTGGGCGCGATCCGGGGGTTCGGACCACCTCGCGGGAAGGGGGCAGAGTGGCCAGGATAGCCGGGCTGGGGGGCGAAGCAAACAGATGAGGGCGTGTTGAGGCTGGAGGGAGAGAAGAAGTAAGGTGAAGGCGGAGGAAGGGAAGGGGGGAGAAGCCTACCATGGCCAGGCCGTCAGCTCGCCATGGAGCGGTGGAGCGAGGGATCATCGGTCGACTGAGAGGAGGCCTGAGGCCGGATGACGCGAGCGGAGGAGACCCTAGGGGGTCCCCAAGAGGGAGTAGCGGAGGAAACTCATCGTTGGGGTCGCACAGGGGCGGCCGGCCACCGGCCGAGACTGAGGAGGGGGAGTGGGTACTCGAGGAGCTGGACAGCTCCTTCTAGAGGAAGCCAAACCCACGCCATCATACGTATATATATATATATATATATATATATATATATATATATATATATATATATATATTAATGAAACACTAGAATTTTATTGAGTAATAGAAGAGTTCCAACTCAGGTTACAAACGAGTCTCTACTAAGACACCAAAAATGACTCGTACCCACTACATACAGCAACCAAAACTCTATGCTTGCACTTCACTGAAGCTTTGCCAATTTGCCTATGTATCTTCTTCACTAGCATGTCCGATGAAAATTTATACCCTTCATATCGCCATTTGTTGCAATTTTTTCATAGAACCCAAATCACCTCCCCTACACATATCTGCTTGTGATGCATCTTACCCCCGCGCCACCACCTACGCAGCCTATGATCCAGTGAGCGGCCTCCACATGATATGTGAAACACTCCTTGCAAAGCAACCCAAACTTTCCTTGCCATTTCCCTAGAGTTGAGAATATGATCTGTGGTTTCAACCGAGCTATTCACACAGCAATGACACTAGGAAGCCATACTAAAACCAAGCTTCATTATCTGATCATCTGTGGGAAGTTTGTTGTGCAAAACTCGCCATAGCAATATTGACCATTTGTATGGCATGCAAGTCCCCCATATGTGAATGAATGCGTAAGCAAGAGGCCACTGTCTACGTGAGATATCCCATGCCGAAGCAAGGGTGAATCGCCCAGTCTGTCTATGCCAATGCATCCCCAAGTCATCCTGTAGTATATATTGTTCAGCTATCTCCCTGCCTTCCAATAATCTTTTCCAGACATGAGAAGAGTTCGACGTGATCCTAACGGTACTCGGATGCATCTGAGAACAGTACTTAGTCATGAAGAAATGCATCCACAGACTATCTTGAGATTGAAATTTCTACCATAATTTGATTGAGAAGGCCTTCATAATGTCTTCTAGCCTCTTTACTCCAAGACCTCCCTCTGACTTTGTTCTAGCAATGTTCTTCTAACCCAACCATCTCCATTTAGGAGCCCCCTGGATCGACCCCCAAAAGAAATTGCTGAAAATAGCTTCAATGCGCTTCAAAACCGCACATGGAGGATTGCAAGCAGCAAGTGTATACACCGGTATTGAGGTAAGAACCGATTTGAGTAATACCAATTTCCCCCCAGGAGACAAAAGCTTGTTATGCCATTCCTCCACTCTAGATCGAATCTTATGAATAAGATCTTCATACATACCTGAGTTTTGATGCCCAACAGCCATTGGATAACCCAAGTATGTAAATGGAGGTGAGCTAATTATAAATCCCGTGCGATCCACCAATTCAGCAACCCGCTCAGGTGGCATCTTCGTCGAGACATATAATATTGTCTTAGCAACATTGATTTTCTGCCCAGAAGCATCCTCGTATCTGCTCAATGTGTCCTGTATCAGGGCTATTGAACGAAGATCCCCTGCTGAGAATAGTAACACATCATCAGCGTACGATAAATAAGTTATAGGGGCGCATCCCCTAGGAGAAATAAAAGGAGAAAACCCATCAGTCGTCGGCAATAACTTCAAACTACGGGACAGAGCCTCCGCCGCGAGGATGAACAACGCAGGAGACAATGGGTCTCCTCGACGAATACCCCTTAACGCTTGAAAATAGCCTGCCGATTCCCCATTGATGAGAGGTGCAAACCATACATTGTTTTGGATTCGAAGCATCATATCAACCCACTTATTATGAAAACCAAACTTGCGCAGGACCTTCAACAGAAATCTCCAATCTAATCGGTCGTAGGCCTTCATCATATCCAATTTGATTGCAATATTACCTCCCCAATGCTTCTTATTCATCTTCGCTACAATCTCCTGAGCAAGCACAATGTTATCCACTATTTCCCTACCACGAACAAACCCACTCTGTTCGGGGGAAATGAGTCTCGGTAGAATTGAAGCCAATCTGATAGCTAGGGTCTTCGAAATGATCTTGTTCAGAACCGAACACATGCTAATAGGTCGATAATCTGTAAAATACTTCGGCTGTTTAATCTTGGGGATCAACACCAATGAAGTGTTGGTAACCTCTCTTGGTAGCGAGAACCACTCAAAGAACATGCCTACTTCCTTTGTGACATCATCTACTACGATCTCCCAACTATTAAGAAAAAATTTAGGAGTGAACCCATCTGGCCCCGACGCGCTATTCATGTCCAACGATTTAATCGTTGCAAACAGCTCCTCTTTAGACGACAATGCAATCAGTGTATCATTGACATCATCCTCCACCAAACAGGGGATAACCGAGAGCAAATTATCATCCTCTTTGATGTCCCCCCTCTGGTACAATACAGAGAAATATTCAACCGCATATGCTTTAATATGAGAATTCTCAACCAACAAGGTATCATTCGGAGTAGATATAGTGTGTATCCTGAGAGCCTTCTTCTTATAATTCACACACTCATGGAAGTACGTCGAGTTTTTATCACCTTCTAAATCCCATTTCAACCTAGACTTTTGATGCCAAAATTCCTCCTCAATCCTCACTCGTTGTTTCAGTAAAGCAACAGTTTGGCCAAGCGCAATTGTGTTCCTCTCCGAGCCATCAGCCTCAATAGCAAGCTCTGCTGCTAACACCTTATCCTCAGCATCCTTTACTGCTTGAAAAAGATACCCATACGTTGCCCGACTCCATTTCGAGAGAACCTTCCTACAAGCAGCCAATCGAAGCGCGACCTTGGTAAGGCCATGTCGATGATCCACTGAGTTCCAAGCATCGGAGATGAGCTGTTGAAAATCTGGATGTTTTGTCCAGAAATCCAAAAATTAAAATGGCTTGAAACCACCTTGTTGTTGAGCTAACAATCGAACAAGAATTGGAGCATGAACCGATTTAGTTTGATTTAAATGTTCCTCAATCATACAGGGGGCCAAATGTTGCCATCTAGAATCCAAATACACCCGATCTAACCGTGACGCACGACGATCAGCTTTCTCGGACTTCACCCAGGTATAAGAGCTCCCAGTGTAAGGCAGATCAGCTAAACCCGCCGCCAACTAAAAATTTACGAAATCCTACATGGACACCTCATCCGTTCGTCTGCCCTCCAGTTTTTCTTCTGTTTTAAGAACAGCATTAAAATCGCCACCAACTATCCATGGTAGGCTATGCGAGCTTTGCAGCTGAAGAAGCCTCTCCCATAATAGCCTGCGACCTTCCTTCTTATTGTCCCCATGCACAATAGAGATGAGTGTCTCAACCGGTAGCATAGGGTCCACCAATCGAATAGATACAGCCTGATCGAATGACTCCACCAGAGTAATATCACAATTTGCTCTAGCCAGCACCCATATGTTACCCCTAGCATTCGAAAAAGCTACTGAAAACCCTAACTTAACCCGATAGCGAGTGAGTTGCTCACTGTCTACCTTAGGTTCAATGATAGCCACGAAATTGACTTTGTGTGTTCTAATAAGAGAATTCAACCTCTTAAAAGTCATCGCATTCACAATACCTCTTACGTTCCAAATAAGGAAATTATACATTAAGGGTTTGAGAGCTACCAGTTTGTGTCTTGCTTACCGCCGATCTCGTAACCCTATCAGATGGCTCCACCACCTTCCTCCCCTTCGGACGCTTTTGTGTAGGTTCTTCTTCAATAGGAGCTCTTTGTGATGACTTTGGAGGCAATTCTGGTCCCTTTCCCGCTTTACCGCCTTCGTCATGGTCGATATGCGAATCTCCCCTTATCGACTCGTCTGTACCACCCTACCAAAACGTTCTTCTTCTTCTTCAACAACATCTGCCCAGTTACTGTGCAACCCCTGAAACTCTCCTTCCTCTAAATCCTCCAAAGAGGATGAAGAAACAACGGTAGTGGCCTGAACAGTAGCCTGAGCCATCACGTCGACAGGATCCACTCGAACTTTTGAAGGCTCGTCACTGGTTGGTCCACTTGGGCCTGGATCGCCTAGGAGGACGTGAGATGGCGGCAAACTTACTTCAGCATTAGTGGCTGCATGCCCATCATTAATCCCTCCACCCGAGGGATTAGCAGCTTCATTAATGGCAGGTATGTCATCATCCACTCTTTGTAATATCGACGTGACCTGAGGGGGTTTTGTAGCCCGACGCGTGTCCATTTTTTCAGGAATGACAGCTTCGGCTAAACCCTCATGCATGACCGCCTTCCCTTTGTTCTTCAATTTGCAAGAATCCACTGTGTGGCCTTGGTGAAAGCAATGGTTGCAGTAAAGAGGAATATGTTCATATTCAACGTTCTGCCAAAAACTCCTCCCTTTCGCTAAATTGATACGGATCCTTCGTTAAAATACTTTCCCTGCATCAATCTCGACGAAAACCCTAGCCATGCTAGGTTGGGCCAATTCTTCCGTAGCTTTGTCAATCTTGAGAGGAGTACCGATGGCTGTCATGATGGCAAAAAGTACGTCCCTTACATATAGGTGATGAGGTAAATCAGGAAGAGTCACCCAAACCGGCATCAACGCCGATTCAACCAATGGCGTGAAGTCAGGCTCCCACTTGAATATGTGCATGGGGGCTCGAGCGATGAACCACATCTCTTTTGATCGGTGCCTGAGATAATCTTCCTCAATTGATGGTCGAATCAGGATGTGTTTGCGGTCTATAACACCAGCCTTGATTGAACCATTGAATTCGAAACCTTATAGAGCTTTGCGAATAACCTCGATTGGAGGTTTGTTATGGGAAAACTTCCCAATAAGGGCATATTTTAGGGGGGCCGCAAGGGCGACCTCTTCTTCTTCCGAGAACGTGATCGCAGGCGCTCCCTTAAAAGAAGAGACCTCTCGGACAGCTAATTTTGTGGAAGCCTCGCCGCGACCGGCGACCGCCTCCGCAAAGGACTTGGGCGCAGCCATTGGGGCGCCGGCCTGGCCAGAGGCCAAGGTGGAGTCGAGTGTAGACGACGAAATATAAGTGGTTTTCACCGCGGTGCTAGGGTTGTACACGCAGAGCAGGATATATATATATATATATATATATATATATATATATATATATATATATATATATATATATATATATAAAATCTTTTTTATATATCTTATATATATATTATATAAAATATATTTATATAAGATATATAAAAAAGATTATATATATATATATATATATGTATATATATATTATATATAATATTTTTTATTTTATATATATATATAATATATTTTATATAAAATATATAATATAAATAAAATATATATAGTTATATATATATATATATATATATATATATATATATATATATATAAAAACAACTAACAAACTTTATTGAAAAGGAGAACAACACAAAGCAACATAGGGTGGAGACCGGGTCCCACAAATCGGCCACTCGTTCAAAATTCAAAACAAACAAGCAAAGAAACGGGGGGAAAGGGGGACACGTGGCGGAAAGCACGTGGCCCGAGGGGCCTGCTCCGGGCGCGTAGCCCGAAGGGGGAGCGGCCCGAGGGGGCACGGGACCCCAAAGGAGGGTGGCCTCGGGACCCTCACCCCAGCTCCAGAGGGAAGGAGAAGCACCGCCGGGACCGGAGGAGGGAGCCGCGACACGACGGGGAGGCCCGCGGCAGCGCCTCCGGGAGCGGGAGGATAAGGAACCGCCCGACTGGCAGAGAGAGGGGGCACGGGGGGAGGAGCGGAGGGCCCGCAGCACCAGCACAGCCGAGCGGGAAGCGGGGCTCCGGCGAGAGCGGTCCCGAGGAGACATGCGGGGGGGGGGGCCCGAGGACCCGCCAGCTGGGGGGCACGTGGCGGTCCACGTGCGGGGATCGATGCGCACGAGCACCGACGCGCGGGACTCGAGAAGGCGCGGCGGGGCCCAAGGAGCCTTAGGGCTCGAGGAACACAGGTCCCGAGGGGGCGAAACCGGGCCGGGAATACGCCGCCGGGGAGAGACGACCGCCGGGGGTGGGGCCGCGGGGCCGGAGAAGGCTTCAAACGAGGCCGGGGGTGGGCCGTCCCCAGGCCAGAAAGAGAAGGGGAGGGGGGAGGGGCCCAGGCACGCCGGCCGGGTCCACGATGCAGGGGGCGGTGGAGGGAGCCGAGGCAGGAGGATGACGGTCGCGAAGAAGGGGTGGGGGGAGCACGCCGAACAAAG